>REGL01000298.1:18950-54222 GCA_004194395.1 Aurelia aurita complex sp. Pacific
TTACAGAAATATGTATTAGAAAAACGGACAGTCTTACCAATAAACGGGGTGTATATGCGCTGATTTCTAAGATCATACTTGTTTGCCGTTCAACAGGGATTTCATTGAAGGGATATTCAGGAGATTGGTTATTTTTAGGTTGAAGAAATGACACAAGCGTCGGTACCATCTTCTACTGTACAAGGTTTCGCATCCTAATTCATTGTAAAGTCTTTGCCTATTTGTACTGTTCCATTTGTACTGTGAAGGTGTTGTGGCGCAGTGGTGTAATCCTCTGACTTTGCAGCCAGAACAGTCAGCGGAGTGGGTTCGATACCCGGTAGGACCCCACCACTTGAGCGTCATGACAAGGGATCGCGAACTCGATTAGGTCTGCTCTATTTCTGCGATACCAGCGCTTGGCGCTGAAAAATGCAACTTCACCTTCACCAATTTATCAGCCATCAAAGAAGGTAGTTGTCAGTATTATTGTTTTATATTCAGGGAGCAGTAGTCTTTCTAACCGCCGTTCGTCTTTTTAAATCACCACTACTCAACCAGTAGGAAAAGTGCTGCAATGTTGTGTTCCTGACGGCTTGATGTCCTTCAATAAGAGTGCAGATAAAGGCCACACTGCGCAATGCTGCCATTTGATGTCATATAACTAAATTTACTGTCAAAATTACTTTCAATCAAGAAGATGTAGCCAGAAATAATTTAGAATCATTGATTTATTGATTGATTGATTGATTGATTGATTTATTGATTTTCATTTTATAGTATCAAGAAGCTACTCCCAATCAACTTTCTCAACTACGTCGACACGTTCAAGCTCGGGCGATAGGACACTCACAAATTCTGTTGCTGACACGGATAAATCAAAGAGCGATGACCATTCTTATGCTGATGATGACTTCGAGGAACTATCTCCAGAAAAGGGGTAATTAAGTCATGTTTATTGCTATTTCACTTATCAATAATGTTAGAAATCAGGCCGAGGAGGGTACGTGGTTTTAAAAATCGACGCCATCTTGTTTTGGGGTAATCTTTATATAATTTTATTTTTCTAAATTGTAAAGAGATTCGGATGCAAAAAAACGAGAAGATTTAGCACACTGAGGCCTTTCTGACTTGTGTCGTCATCAGAGTGTGACTTTAAATAGAACTGTTTAAAGAAGAATTCTCTATAGGTTTCTATACGAAATTTGCAAAAAAATGCATAAAATTTCTCTTTTTTTATAGATATATATATTTCAAATTAAATTTTACAATACATATTTCGAGATACAAATTTCTGTCATTTAAATCATAGAAAGAGTTGCACGAATAATGTTGGTAGCATTTTATTAACAGCGCCACAAACTCAGTCAGTTGTACGTTTCTCGTTGCTTCTTTGAAGTCAACCTTCCTTTTCGATGTTCGCCTATCTATCCACCAGCGTTTATGAATGGTTTGAACAGCTTCCAAGGCTTTAGAATTGATTTATTTCGATGGATAAACGAGGCACTCGTAAAATCCTTGTGCGACTATATATTTTGTAATGGCTTCATTTGCCCTAAGTCTGATCTTCGAGCGCGAATTGGTAAAGTCATGTGTGATCTGTATAGGATGTAACGAAGAGCTATGTTTGAATTAGCTTGGAAAAGACTTAATATCCTTAATTTATTTGGTAACAATCTTGCTTTTCTTGATAGTTCCATAACAGAGGAGATCAATTCAGCAAAGGACGAATCACGTTCATCTTTTCGTCAAACATCAAAAACTTCAGCAAGAACGTCTTCCAAAACAACCACCACACAATCGCAAGATTCAATAATTGAAGAGAGTATATCTGAAAGTATCGGAGAAGAGTTGGATGAGAGTAAGACGAGTGTCCATTCTCGGTCAAGGAGTAGAATTGACGATGAAACAGTTGATAAGCATAGCACGCCGGTCGCGGTCGGAGATGGGAAAAGACTGAAAGGTTCAATTGAGGGTATGTGATTTATTTCTTTTTAAACTTTAAATCAGAATACTGCCATTAGAGATATGACGATCGTAAAGGCTCTATTAAAACTATTCCTGGAATGCACAACGACCGAGCTAGCGGCCCGTGTTTCAGGGCAATGTTTGCGGCTTGCTTTGTTTTTGTTTATGTCTTGACCAACCGAGCATGGAATTCCCTTTGTCTGCAATCACAAATCACTTTGTATCCAGGTGTCCATGAAAAGTAGCTAGTTCTACTGTAACATTATCTGTCCTTGTTCCTCTGGTGTCTTGAATTCGATCAAATCAGACTCTGACGTTGATCTGAAAATCTTATAATCTTGCAACTGTTATTTCAGACTTGCTTCAGCAATCATATATTGAAGAACAGAGTTTCAAAACTGATGATCACCTGGCCTCATCCCTCACTGAAGATGAAATTGACGATGGATTCCGCAATTTACTCCCGGTCATCAGTCATCGTAGAAAAAGCCTGGATAGAGATCGAAGAGCGAGGCGTGAAAAGCTGCTGTCTGATAATGGAACCTCATCTGTAAGTTCTATTTTATGGTAGTAGCTACCAAAATGAAAAGCATTCCCGGTTTGAAAGACCACTGCTCCCTGGATATCAACGCGGCTTTGTTGGCGAATATATCATCACATGGTGGAATTGTTCAAATTCATTTTAAGATTTACCTGACTGAAATCGAGCACTCCGTTCTGAAGTTATGAGGGATTCTCTCCAGAGGGCCCCTTCAAGAAACCTTCAGAGCAGGCCTAGAATCACGACCAATAATTTTCCAACTATTTCTGCCCCTCACAGCAATGACTTCAAAACGTTTTAGCGCGTGTTATCTGCTTGGAGGGGGAAATCGCCCTGAATANCCTTGTTCCTCTGGTGTCTTGAATTCGATCAAATCAGACTCTGACGTTGATCTGAAAATCTTATAATCTTGCAACTGTTATTTCAGACTTGCTTCAGCAATCATATATTGAAGAACAGAGTTTCAAAACTGATGATCACCTGGCCTCATCCCTCACTGAAGATGAAATTGACGATGGATTCCGCAATTTACTCCCGGTCATCAGTCATCGTAGAAAAAGCCTGGATAGAGATCGAAGAGCGAGGCGTGAAAAGCTGCTGTCTGATAATGGAACCTCATCTGTAAGTTCTATTTTATGGTAGTAGCTACCAAAATAAAAAGCATTCCCGGTTTGAAAGACCACTGCTCCCTGGATATCAACACAGTTTTGTTGGCGAATATATCATTACATGGTGGAATTGTTCAAATCCATTTTAAGATTTACCTGACTGAAATCGAGCACTCGGTTCTGAAGTTATGAGGGATTCTCTCCAGAGGGCCCCTTCAAGAAACCTTCAGAGCAGGCCTAGAATCACGACCAATAATTTTCCTAATATTTCTGCCCCTCACAGCAATGACTTCAAAACGTTTTAGCATGTGTTATCTGCTTGGGAGGGTGAAATCGCCCGGAATAATGTTGGTATACTCTCAGGAATTACCATTTCATCCTCCCAAAGGGATCACATATGCTAAAGCATGTAAAAGTCATTGCTGTAAGGCAGAAAATTTGGTCGTGTTTTTAGCCTGTTTTGATGGTTTCGTGAAACGGCTTTCTTCAAAGAATCCCTCATGATTTCAGAACTGAGCAGCTGATTTTAATCAGGTAAATTTGGAAATTCATTTTAACATGTCCACTATTGAATAATATCCTTGGCAATATTAAAGGGGCTCCGTCGTCAAAATGTAAATAAATCCGTAAACGCACACGTGTCGTCCATTGTTCATCCATTGTTCTCTGCAGTTTGTTTGGTGGCTTCACCCAAGCCACCAAAAAGTGACCGTTAAAAATCCACTTATATCCGAGCAATCGTAGAAGATATGAATGTTTGGTTTGTTCCTCAGTGAAGTACAATGATTAATGCCCAAACAGCAACTTTCATTTTCAAAAAAATACGAAAATCCTGTGTGATATCACCTTTCAAAAATCTGCAAAAATCATCGTTTTGTTTACATCTGGACGACGCAGCCCCTTTCATCCCTTGATGTCCAGGGAGCAGTGGCCTTTCAAACGGGGATTCCTTTTTTTTTTACTCACCCAGAATATGCTGGCCACCATGCAGCTATAGCAATTGTTATACATCATGTTTGTTTTTTGCTCTAACTTTATCAAACAAGATTGGCTGAATTTTCAACTGACAAACAAATGAAAAATTTGACCCAGTTTTTCGTAGCAATTTATTTTGACAAAACGTCAGTCTCGCGGAATGGCTAGAAAATGATTGAAACGCATGATGAAAGAAATCCACCAAAGGGGAAACCCGGCTGGTTGATTCGTTTGTTTAATAACTTGATATCTTGAAACTTATATTTCTGTAATACATTGTCGCAGGGGGGGGGGGTACTTAGTGTATTTGTCCTACGGGGATGTGCCGTTTTTCAGGGTATCGTTTTCACCAATTTTTTCTAGCATGGGGTACCAAAATAAGGCAATTTTTCTAGAGCAAGTTGTCAAAACATGTCAAAGGGGAATATTTTGCTAGATCGGGTCGTTTTTCGGTCAAATGTTCATGTTTTGGAGTATACTTTTCACCAATTTTTTTTTAATCGGTTATCATTTGGAGCGAGAAATTCTGGAGCAGGGTAAGAAAATATTTTTTCGTGGGCACGCCCCCGTACAAATTTAAGTCAAGTACCCCCCCCCCCTTGTCACAGTGACACTGTGACCTTTCTAGTGACAGTGACCTTTCTAGTGACACTGTAACAATCTATGATTTAATTTATTTTTCAGGACGATATGAAGCTCACTCCAAGATCGGTTTCAAAGGTATCAGAAATTCTTTAATTCTTAGAATAAGAATTATTTTAATTCTTGAAAAGACATTCTTAGGCCCAGTTTAAACATCGTTTTTTGCCGTGTCGAATTTGATAGACGCTGCCAAAAACTTCGAAGTGTCAATTGAATTCGCCATAAAAACCATGTTTAGATCACCTGCCGTTTTAAATAAATAAAACGGCAGGAGTTCACCAGCTTTGTCGTATCAAACGGCAGAAGAACGACTTGATTTAAACATCATATTTCTGCTGCGTTTAAGTAATCAATTCGTGTGATCAACCACTGCGCTTGTGCATTTTGAAAAATGGCTATTTTAACCATTTTAATTTCAATGCGACACGGCAAAAAACGATGTCTAAATCAGATTTTTAGGCACGGTACATTCTGCCGTTTTTAATACAGTTCGATTCGACACGGCAAAGAAAAACGATGTTTAAACTATGCCTGAATCTAATTTGCATTTTGGTTATTTTCAGCATGGCGCACAATCTCCATTTGCAAGTGAAGACACATTCACTCAGTTCACTGCTGACATGGTGAAGCAATACATCCAAGAAGAGGAACTCAGAAGTAAACATCAAACAGCTTTGCTGAAGCTTCGAGAAAAAGCCTTAATTGAAAAGGCCAGAGCAGAAATGGCCTATCTTGAGATGCAGAAGACTTCATTAAAGAATAAGAAAGCCGATGATTTGATGCCGCCATTGAACAAAAAGCAGAGAGGACTTTGGATGAAATTGCAATCTGAACAAGTAAGTTATGACAAACATTTGTAAGTCTTTTGTAGCTACCCCAGGATTCTGGAATGATACGACTTTTTCGTAATAACCCCGTCTCCAGTTAGCTTGTTCACAATCCGCGTCATCATCGTTTGCCTTCTCCGCCTTCCGCAGATTGCGCATCAACATGTGACAACTGTCTCCATAAATTTCGGTCTTAGACAGCACTGTTCAACGACATCAGGTTTCGTCCAGTCCAAAGGCTAATGTTGTCCCGCCATCGTTTTGGTTGTTTTCCTTTACTTCTTTTGCCCCTTCTGTCATTTCTTCTAGGCAGATTTTGCTTACGTCTTGAGTACAAGGTTTGGTGTGACCGGAGAGCTTCAGGACTTTGGATTTAACTGTGGATGTGATGGGAATGAGCTCCGCAGCCTGCTTTTATTATGAATATTTCTGTTGATGCTCTTTTCGAGAAAGAGAACATTATAACCAATGTGAGGCTATCGATAGTAAACTGACTGACTGGAGAGGGGGCAATTCCAATTTTCGAAGTTTCAAGTCATCAAGTAATTGTAGAAAATATTACAATTGATATTGGTAGGATACTGATTCTTGAAGAATCTTCGTTTAGTACAGAACTTTATTACCTGACTGACGTTTCAAAAACGAGGCAATACAAGAATCCCACCAATCCCATTGGCTAATCGCACATTTCCCGCGGTTTTCCCGTGGCCTTGTATAATACGATACAAGGACGCGTTTTTGTCACCACAGCAACTAATTTAGGCCTGTGAGATTTACAATGAACTCAAACGACATAACAGTAACAAAATGAGTTTGACTAAATGGTGTAAGTCAAAATTAGAAGCTATCAGGTAATAAAACTCATACTAACCGGTTTTGTAGTTGTACAGGAAAATACAACGCCCTCGGTCTTATTGCACAGACCTCGCAAGCTCGGTCTGTACTTTTAAGACCTCGGGCTTTATATTTTCCTGTACAACACAAAACCGGTTAGTATGCGCCTATTAAAATCACTTTTGATGTAAGGTCACAGTGAATCGTAAGATATGAATTCGTTAATGTGCTCTCTGATGGTATAAGTTGAATCAATGAACATTCTTTTTCCTCCCTTCTTTTATTAGTCGTATCTATGAATGAGATTCTAGGGGTTTCCTAACAACTCCAGTAAAATTTACAAAACAAGTACATCTTTATAGTAGCATTAAAGTCTTCCAAAGGAAATTTTGTCTCGTTGACTTAAATCTTGATCAAACATGCATATGTCCACATACAATAAGAATTGGATTATATTGTCATTAAAATCATTTCTCTTGTGAAATGAAAAGTTCTTCTGATTTCTTAACATGTGCTGTTTTAAATTTTTTATGACCTACGTAAGGTAATACGACTGGATCTTCAATATTTTTTGCATTCAGCATGAAACAGGACGCTTGCAGCAAGTATACAAACCAGCCAGTTACGAGAGAAGATTATATTTTATCAACGAAAGGAAATAATGAGATCTCTGCAAATTTCTCATGCTTTCTGACGATACCTGATGTTGAATTTGTATAACTTTTAGAATGAAATTAGTCGTTTGAAGCAAGCTTGCAAAGCAGCTAGCCACGAAGGAGATTTGTATTTTATCAACGAAAGAAAATACCGAGATCTGTGGCAAAGCACAAATTTCTCATGATTTGTGACGATACCTGATTCTCGGATTTTTATAACTTTCAGAATGAAATTCGTCGTTTGAAGCAAGCTTACAAAGCAGCTAGCCACGAAAGAAGATTTATGCTGTATCAACAGAAAGAAATTATGAGATTGAAAGAAGAAACACAAAAAATATGGGGCAAGTTAGGCCATGACAAAGCTGCGAAAAAAGAGGAAAAACCAAAGGGTGTTGAGGAGGATGAAAATATGGATAAATCAGTCAGCGAAGCATCTTCGGTATGTTTATTTTATTTTACTGGATGGATAAAAAAGAACTGCAGTTGTTCGAAAATTTTTCATGAAAAATGTTTGGTTGATAGACGAAAGGCTGATTTTTTTAAATTGTTGGTTCCATTTTTCTGAGCTTTGGGAGTATAGGTAACATATTTTCCGAAAATCCATTAATTCAATATCAGTGATAAAATATCTGAATCCCCAATCGACATTTTAAAAATCTCCTTGAACAAGCATATTTAATTTCTCTCAAGAGTTGAAAATCAAATCTTGATGAAAGCATCTCGTACAGTGTCTTTTTAAGCCTCGAGGGAACTGCATTGTATTTGCATATTGCTCCAAATGAAGAGATTACTTTTCTCCTTTCACGCATTTCGAAGTAAAGGAATTTTCATAAATCCAATTTTATCTAGATTTTACAGTGCTCAGAAAAATAGAAGAGGAATCGTAAAAAATACTTCAGACTTTCGGCTGTCAACCAAACTTTGATTCNTACAGGAAAATACAACGCCCTCGGTCTTATTGCACAGACCTCGCAAGCTCGGTCTGTACTTTTAAGACCTCGGGCTTTATATTTTCCTGTACAACACAAAACCGGTTAGTATGCGCATATTAAAATCACTTTTGATGTAAGGTCACAGTGAATCGTAAGATATGAATTCGTTAATTTGCTCTCTGATGGTGTAAGTTGAATCAATGGACATTCTTTTTCCTCCCTTCTTTTATTAGTCATATCTATGAATGAGATTCTAGGGGTTTCCTAACAACTCCAGTAAAATTGACAAAACAAGTACATCTTTATAGTAGCATTAAAGTCTTCCAAAGGAAATTTTGTCTCGTTGATTTAAATCTTGATCAAACGTGCATATGTCCACATGCAATAAGAATTGGATTATATTGTCATTAAAATCATTTCTCTTGTAAAATGAAAACTTCTTCTGATTTCTTAACATGTGCTGTTTTAAATTTTTTATGACCTACGTAAGGTAATACGACTGGATCTTCAATTTTTTTTTGCATTTAGCATGAAACAGGACGCTTGCAGCAAGTATACAAACCAGCCAGTTACGAGAGAAGATTATATTTTATCAACGAAAGAAAATAACGAGATCTCTGGTAAAGCACAAATGTCTCATGATTTGTGATGATACCTGATTCTCTGATTTTTATAACTTTCAGAATGAAATTCGTCGTTTGAAGCAAGCTTACAAAGCAGCTAGCCACGAAGGAGATTTATATTTTATCAACGAAAGAAAATACCGAGATCTCTGGTAAAGCACAAATGTCTCATGATTTGTGACGATTCCTGATTCTCTGATTTTTATAACTTTCAGAATGAAATTCGTCGTTTGAAGCAAGCTTACAAAGCAGCTAGCCACGAAAGAAGATTTATGCTGTATCAACAGAAAGAAATTATGAGGTTGAAAGAAGAAACACAGAAAATATGGGGCAAGTTAGGCCACGACAAAGCTGCGAAGAAAGAGGAAAAACCAAAGGGTGTTGAGGAGGATGAAAATATGGATAAATCTGTCAGCGAAGCATCTTCGGTATGTTTATTTTATTTTACTGGATGGATAAAAAAGAACTGCAGTTGTTCGAAAATTTTTCATGAAAAAAGTTTGTTGATAGCCGAAAGGATGATTTTTTTAAATTGTTGGTTCCATTTTTCTGAGCTTTGGGAGTATAGGTAACATATTTTCCGAAAATCCATTAATTCAANAAGTTAGGCCACGACAAAGCTGCGAAGAAAGAGGAAAAACCAAAGGGTGTTGAGGAGGATGAAAATATGGATAAATCTGTCAGCGAAGCATCTTCGGTATGTTTATTTTATTTTACTGGATGGATAAAAAAGAACTGCAGTTGTTCGAAAATTTTTCATGAAAAAAGTTTGTTGATAGCCGAAAGGATGATTTTTTTAAATTGTTGGTTCCATTTTTCTGAGCTTTGGGAGTATAGGTAACATATTTTCCGAAAATCCATTAATTCAATATCAGTGATAAAATATCTGAATCCTCAATCGACATTTTAAAAATCTCCTTGAACAAGCATATTTAATTTCTTTCAAGAGTTGAAAATCAAATCTTGATGAAAGCATCTGGTACAGTGTCTTTTTAAGCCTCGAGGGAACTGCATTGTATTAGCATATTGCTCCAAATGAAGAGATTACTTTTCTCCTTTCACGCATTTCGAAGTAAAGGAATTTTCATAAATCCAATTTTATCTAGATTTTACAGTGCTCAGAAAAATAGAAGAGGAATCGTAAAAAATACTTCAGACTTTCGGCTGTCAACCAAACTTTGATTCATTCCAATATCTCAAACATGAATTTCAAACAGTTGAAGTTATTTTTTTTCCACCCCAGTATCAACATCTTCTTTCCCTAATGATTTTAATTTCGTGCAATCAGAACTCACAAATAGGGAACGAGTGTTTTGAAATCAGCTTTTTTGCAGTTTTTATTTGCACAATGTAAAGAGATATTGGTAATCTGCTTGAAGAATTTTCCTTGCAATCAAATTGGACGATTTGCACATCTCGGTAAAGATAACTGGATGAAGCTTGAAGCGTGCCGTTTTCTATACGTGAAGAGACGTCATATTCTTATGAACTAACGTGAACGTTATTGACATATTCATACAGACTACAAGGTTAAAAAACCTGGCATATTCAGGCAGAAGAGCCGTCTTTCGTTGGCGAATTGCTGCAGGATCCCTAGCTCTTCCCTCCCAAAAGCTTGTTATTGCAAAATGACGCGCTCCCTTCGCATTTTAGATTGCCTCGGCTGATCATTCAAGCGTGATTTCAGAAGAAATTACAAATAAAAGCAGCCACATTCCAAGCATCTTATCTCAAAGCCGTAGAACCCAATCTCTTTCAAAGTTAAAATCTTCAGTAACAAACAAGATTGCTTTGTCCAAAAAGGATTCAATATCCTCAGATTCAACAGCAGAGGTCCCAGAAGAGATCCCTTCGGAACAGCAACAAAGCCCGGACTCTAACCAAGCAAGTTTTCCGACTTACGGTAGTGTCAGCAAGTCTACAAAGTCATCGAGTGGTACCCTGGACAGCAAATTGCCGGATTCTAAATTAGAGGAAAGAGATGAGACCGAAAGTACAGCGGATGATATATCAATGACGGAGCACACCCAATCTAGTATGGTGGTTGATTTGAAGAGATTAAAGAAAAAGGCTAGTGAAGAGTGAGTTGGGTTATTTGTTTACATTTTTGAATATTTAGTAATGAAACTATAGGCCTTTACTCAAAGTAACTTTCAATTCGAGGCGAAACATTTTTTTTCATTTTTTTTTTCATTTTAAAATTATTTATGCACGGTAGCCCCGTCAGTCAGTATGACTGATTTTCAGGGGGCCGTGCCAATTCCCAATTCCCGTCCCAATTCCCAATTCCCTGTATTCCCAAAAGGAAGTTGAGTTTGCAGCTGCAAGCAAGGCGCTCTGTTTTCCAATCTAANCTACAAAGTCATCGAGTGGTACCCTGGACAGCAAATTGCCGGATTCTAAATTAGAGGAAAGAGATGAGACCGAAAGTACAGCGGATGATATATCAATGACGGAGCACACCCAATCTAGTATGGTGGTTGATTTGAAGAGATTAAAGAAAAAGGCTAGTGAAGAGTGAGTTGGGTTATTTGTTTACATTTTTGAATATTTAGTAATGAAACTATAGGCATTTACTCAAAGTAACTTTCAATTCGAGGCGAAACCTGTATTCCCAAAGGAAGTTGAGTTTGCAGCTGCAAACAAGGCGCTCTGTTTTCCAATCTAAACATTACTAGCAAATCTCGTGGGTTGCCGTTATAGACGCACGATCTTGGGTGACTTGGAAGGGAGGCGAAATCTTCAAGTCAGTCTTTCAATAGATTCTCGTATTTTTACGATGGATTTCGGGGTTTTGCGCAAAGGCCTATTCGCTAGATCTTTTTATCTGAAGCTGTTTATATTAGTAACAGACAAGATTAATATCAGAAGGAATGAAGATTTTGGGTTTCCCAATACCCAAGTACTCCTGTTCGAAAAATCACCAAAATATGCTCACACGGACGATCTTCAAATTTTCTTTTCTTTGGCAATAGCTCATCTTGTGATTAGTTTTAAAATTTTTTAAATTCGAGTAAATTTATCTCTTTTAAGGCTGTCGGGTTTTGAAGCATACTGCAAGCAAGCACTGATTAAATTCTTCTTTGTATATTAAGCTTTAGTTTGGTCGTAAATGTCAGAGAGAAACGCAAACTGTAATCGTAGACTTGAAGAAAAATGGAAAATCTCACTATAATGGCTCTTAGGCAAGATTTACGATGTTGATTAAAGAGTATAGCTCCTTTTCATTTATTTGAATCATTCAAAAAAGAACATCCATAGATTACGTTTCTTCAAAATGTTCTGGACAGTTTCGTTAAAGGCAAACTGTCATTGCGTGATTGGGTAAATAAGAGAACCCAAAGAAAAAGCTTCACTTATTTCGGTTACCAGAGAAATAAATTCCATGATAACGGTCTGACTCCTGTTATTCAGGAAATAAAACATGATTCCAACGCATGAAAGCGCATAGATTCCACTAGAACTTTTGTTATTGATTCGAGTGGGGATGGCTCAGTGGTAGCACGCTTGACTACGAATCTGAAGGTTGGTGGTTCGAGTCCCCGCCCTACCGAACCTGCTACAAAGTGTGAGGAGAGTCGTCAACTCTCTGTAATTCCAGGCTTAAGGAATCATGAGGTGTGGTCACATCGAGAAGAAGGACCAGGACGCTTCTTCGATAAGCTCAGCTTCTCAGCGTCCTGAAACTACCTTCGGATGCCAGCATGGGATGCCAGGTAGAAATGTATACATTTTATCTGAAGATCTAGCCAATCATATCCATGACCATGTGCCTTTAATAACCCTTGTTGACTTTTGTGAGGGGTGTTAAAATTGCGCGTGTCATATTTCTCGCTATTGTTCTATCAACAGTGAAAATACATGGCACTTATGCTGGCTTTCAGAATCTGGAAAACTGTCATGGTCACAGGGGGGTTTCTAATAATAAAGGGGAACTTACGCCGGAAAAAGGCGCACCGGAAATTTATTCAGAAATCAAGAGATGTTCTTACAAAACACCTTTTTGTCTTGAGGAAGGCTCAGGGAATTTTCTAGACTTTAGCAGCTTGAACAAAGAACATTGAACATTTTCGTGTATTTTATTGTAGTTATCTGATGAAACGAGAAAGAGTTTTAAAAGATCGTCGTCACCAATTTGAATCTGTATTGAAGAACCAAAAAGAGATGTCTGATTGGCAGAAACGAATTGAATTGGATGAAAGACGGTTGAAGTCCGACATAAAAAGAGCATTGGACAATACGAAGAGACAAGCTGCTAAACCATCAACGTCGTCTAGCAAGGCATCTACGGAAGGTGAGAATTGTGCAGTAAAACGCGGCAATGAGAACCATCCCTTTTGTCATCTTAGCATATCAACATTTCTTAGTACTAATGTTTCAGAATAGTACAATGAAAGAGAGGGCGTATGCTATTGAAAAGGCTTAGTTCCCCAGCTGGGGGACACTAGACCCATGAATGTACGGTGGTGTGCTGCTGGGGTAAAGAGATTCTTATGCAGTGCAGGGGCATTTTTTTTTCAAATTGATTACCTGCCTTGGATCAAATCGGCAAGGAAACAAAAATTAATTGTCCATTTCCAATTTAAATCCTGTAAGAGAGCAAATTTTTGAAATTTGTATACCCTTCCGGAAGCACTATTTGAGAAAATGGATACCTGGTTCGGGAGCGAAATAGCTGAAGGCGATACCCTATTCAGCGGCACATACCCGGTAGTAAAATATTAAGTGTCCCCCCGTATTAGTCCCTATCCGTTACTGATAGTTCCTTGATGTTTCAGACCAAAAGTACGCTAAATTAAGCGCTTTTAAATTGAAGCCTCATTCTCGATATGACGAAAATTTTATTTTATGACCAGACCAGCAGATAGATCCAGAAATACGAAAAAGGAGAACCGGGGCTTTTTAGAGGAGCGGAGAAGATTGTAGTGTAGCCTGCGTGCAGACTCTACTGGTTCCTTTTCAAAGAGGTTTCTCAAGAAAATGAACGGAGTTAGATGTAGAATATTTCACTTGCCCTAATTTGCATCATAACAGAAGGAATTGTTCTGTGGCCATGGTCAAACATTAAGTGACGCGTGTCCTTGTTTCGCTTCATAAAGGCCCCGTTTACACCATACTGTTTTCAACTAAATACAGTGCAAAAACATCCGTTTGCACTGAAATGTATCGTAACCGGTAAAAGTGAAAACGAATTTGAAAACAGCACAATTTGAAACGGCAAAAAACGTTTCAGTGTAATATCGCTTCTGATTCAAAGAGAGAATGGAATAATCAGCCTCCCTTTCAATCTGTAACGAGATCGTTCCGTTTTTAAGCATTTCATTTCATTTCATTTTAAATTCTTTATACAGGGCGAGAACATTCAGTTGTTAAAAACTGCTTAACGATGTGCCCTGTTAAAATAGAAAAATGTGCACTCAGGGACGCCTGATGGGGCATATTTTAGGGGAGAAAACTGTAAATTTTAGGGCAAAATAATAGGAAGATAACATATTTAGGGCATTTTCAAGAGGGCAGGAGGGGCGGTCGCCCCCCTCTCCGGCGTTCCTGTTTACACTGAAATATTTCATGCAGTTTTCAAATCGTGCCGTTTTCAAAATCGTTTTCATTTAGTGCTGGCTAAGAAAATGCATTTGTATAAATGGAAGACTGCGTGATCTTGTTCTGTTTTCATTTGAAAACTGTGTAGTGTAAACAAGGCCTTGACTAGGTTGCTATTGATGCGTTCATTTACTTTAACTTTTAAAGTTCACAATTTCACGCAGCTCATTTAAAGAGAATGTTTTGCTTTCTGTAGTAATGGAAATTCAATACAGTCTTCAAGTCTTCAAATCAAGCCTTAGTAATTTTCATAGAGCATGAAATTTCTTTCAATTCCATGTGGAAATTAAATTCAGTTTTTAAAGGGGCTCCGTCGTCAAACAGTAAACAAATCCGTAAACTCGCACGTGTCGCCGATTATCCATTGTTCATCCATTGTTCTCTGCAGTTTGTTTGGTGGCTTCACCCAAGCCACAAAAAAGCGACCGTTAAAAATCCACTTATATCCGAGCGATCGTAGAAGATATGAATGTTTGGTTTGTTCCTTAGTGAGGTACGAGGATTAATGCCCAAACAGCAACTTTCATTTTGAAAAAAATACGAAAATCCTGTGTGATATCACCTTTCAAAAAACTGTAAAAATCATCGTTTTGTTTACATTTTGACGACGGAGCCCCTTTAAGGAGCTATCACTACTCGGATTGTATGAAACCCCGAGCAGGTTCCAAAGCATTAGAATGAACTGATGATATGTTTTGAAAAACGTGTTCAGTAAATTTGTATCACTTTTACTCGTAGAAGCATCAGAGTCCTCGGAATCGACCATAAAAAGCCAAGCAAATTCCGCTTCACGCACTTCCTCGACCAAGTCAATATTAAGCAAAGACAAATCTTCTGGGAGTGATACTTCAATGCCTGAAGAAATCAAAACTGCCTCTATTGAGACTGACATTCCTGAGGAAAGCAATGCATCTGGCTCCCCTGTGATCAATTCAGGCTCCCCTGGGATTATTTCAGGGTCTTCAAGCATAGCTACTGCTTATTCCACCCCACAGAAGAAATCGTACTCATCAATAGCAGAAGAATATGCAGATGATACGTTTGAATCACCATCGGCTACTGGGTCTCAAACTAAGAAGTCTCCACCTCTGTCTGAAAGTGTTGTAGCGTCAGCATCAGTTAGCCCATCGAAAAGGAGATATTCAAAAGATAGTGATGAGTCGAAAAGTGAGGAAGAAATTTCGATAGCAGGTTAGTTGAGTTGTTATTTTAATATTGGTTGATTGATTGATTGATTGATTGATTGATTGATTGATTGATTGATTGATTGATCTATTGTCAGAGGGTATGGCTGCAAAAGAAAATGTTGGAACAAAAAGATCTTTAAATGTACCGGGTAACCCCAAAAAAACTTTTCGAGCTACAATCCTGGCCAAAAGAAGCTGGGACACAGGCAAATTTCAGTGTCTTCATGATGTTTCCTAAAATATCGAGGAGAAAACATACGTTTAGAGTCTCCTAATCCCCCCTTCCCCCTACTTCAATGTTGAGAAGGTCGAAAGGCGTTTGATTCAAGCAACTTTGAAACGGGGGGAGCGGGGGGCACGTAATCAAAGACCGAAGTCGTGCAATTTTATGATTTGTCCCAAATATTTTGGCCAAGATTGTAGATCGCACATAGTTTCCTGAAAGCAAATGGTATGAACACAAACAAGGTATCATCATGTAGCTGAAGGGCTCAGCTATCTTTTGACTTTTGAGATGTTGCTTAGTCAGTTCACGTTATGCCTACTGTCCGAAAGAACAGTTTCAAAAATATGGAAATTCATGCATTTCTCGGACTGTTCCCTCGTTTTCCAGTCCATGTTTTGGAAGATGTGAAAAAAGCTGAATTCCAAATCTGCTCTGAAATCCGAAATTTGAGAGAGAAATGATTTCCCCAGACGACTTTAAATCCAGCGCTACGTTGAGTTTTCACAAAATGTTGACTGGAAAAGGATGGCGAATATTTCGCTCAAAATGGGGAATCTGGAATTCAAAATTTTCTTTGAATCTGGTTTTTCGGATGGTAATCACTGCTTAAAATGACCATGCTGCACATCTCAAAAGATAGCTAAGCCTTTCAACTAAACTATGATACAAAGCATTTGTCAATGGCTCTTGATTTCACAGAGCTGGTTATGATCTAGTTCATGAAGTTTTTTTTGGGTCACCCGATAAGAAATACTTGAGATATTGAAATTAATCAAACTTTGGTTGATAACCGAAAAGCTGCAATATTTTTGTGATTTTTCCTCTATTTTTCTGAACATTGTAAATATAGGTAGAATTTACTTACAAAAATCCATAGCTTTGAAATGCGTGAAAAGATGCCTAAAACTCTGTCAAAATAATAAACAGTATACCTTTTAGCTATTCTACAAAAGAGCCTGGATCGAGCGTTATTTTTGTACATTTTTATGCGCAACGTTCGGTTGAGTGGCGTTAGAGCTTCCATCACTTTTGTGCACATTCGAAAATTCTACAAAATGTGGCAAAATGTGGATTCTTTTCAGAATAGCTAAAAGGTATATTTCCTCACTGAAACACAGTCCGTTTCGCTCAAGAGTTCTGGATCAAATATTTAAAAGCAGTAACATGCATGATCGGATACATCTGTAAAAATTACTTTCAAGCCTTCAGGGAAATGAAATATATTTGCTTGTTGTTGCAAATGACGAAAAATTACGTATCCCTTTTTCACGCATTTCGAAGTAAAGGAATTTTCATAAATCGAACTTTACTTGTATTCACAATGCTCAGAAAAATAGCAGAATGAACCTTTTGGCTATCAATCAAACTTTCATCCATTCCAATACCCCAGGTATTCTTTGCGTAATGGATCTTTAAACATGTGAAGTTATTTTTGGTCCACATGGTATCTGTTTTTAGGTCTGTCTCTGTGCTGAAAATAAATGCTTTATCGGTGTCTTTAAAGGTATTTAGTTTCTTCCAAGCATCACTATCTTGGAAAGGAGACAAGATTAGAAACCGGCATACATAAAATTTGATGTCGCCAATTCGGCTTGACCAGATAATTTATGAAAATTCAAAATCCTACTATTGCTTTCAAACGGACAGATGGGTAATGGGATTTCTAACAGTTCGAAATCAAGACGTTTATTAATCCCAATTATCGAAGCTTGGGGCCTAACGTCCAGTTTGCCATAAAATTTGCGAAGTATTATATAAAATCATTGTCTTTATCATCAAAAACTGAGTTCATCTGAGTCCGCTTTATATTCCAGGTAATAAGATTATTTAAACTGAGTATTGCACCCTGTAGAATAAAGGATCATGGAAGCACTAGGCCAGTCAAAAAAGAAATGTTTAGACCAGGCCAGAAAAATTTTTACATTTATGAAATTTTGCAATACAAATTTACTAGTTACGCTACTAACTCTGCGCTAACCAGCAGCCTCTGCACAATGAAGCTGTACCACAATGCAGTTTGTTCAATCCCATATTGCAATTCTAGAACGTCCACTTGTTTACAAATATATTTTGAGTCTTCACCTCATGAGCTAATCTTAGAATGCCAATACCATGTATTATATTTTTTCTATGCCAAGCTTCCTTTCAGCCATTATGCATGAGAACAGGGTTTTTATTTCTGATAACAAAGCATTTGTTTCTATTATGCTCGTTTTGTTTTGTTACTCTTCATAAACTTTGTTAGTAGGTTTTTACCTTTATATACATGTATGCAGGGGGGGTTCCGTATGTTGTATGTATGTATAACATGTATGTATGTTTAGAAGATTTATAAAAAAAAAGAAAAAAAACAAATCACTGCATCAAGCTCTAACTGAATAGAGCTTTCAACATAGACAAAGTCATAGGGTCCAAAAATTGATATTTCCCTTTCTCCAATTTTCAAAGGGGCCTTTTTCAACCTGCATACCTTGCACGTGTCCTCAAGTTTGGTTGGAGAATGTTGTTTATTTTGTTTCACAAAGAATGCATGCAAAGGCTGCTGGTTAGCGCAGAGTCTTTAACTACACTACAAGGACGATGCTACTAGATGCAAAATGCTATGACTATTCCGTTGCATCACAAAAAACTAAGACGATTTAGACATTTTGAATTAACTAAAACTTCAGACATAATTTCTCAATGGCCTTGTGAAGCACGAAAATATAAAAGGCAAAAAGTACACGTATTTTTTTTTTGTAAGAAACCGCTTATAAGAAACGGTAGGCACAATTTTTCGAAAGTTAAGAAATAACCCTACCTGAATTGAAAAAGCTAAGAAACTTTTGTAATTTGCAATTTTAATTCTCCTATCGCACTCAAAAATGTTTTGACAGTGTACAGTTATAGCAACTGTTTGGACATTATTTTGAGTGCGAATTATGTTATTTACTTATTTTGAGATCTTACTAAGTAATTTGGGAGCCCTTTAGATAAAACAATATTAACTCTACACTTCTGGCATTAAAAATATAAGAAACATGTAAGAAACTTTTGGTAGCAAAATGGCCCAAAAATTTAAGAAACTGCCTACCATCACCGGACCTTAGTTTCTAATAAAAAAATGAGTGTACTTAGCTCCGTCAACTAACTTTAAACTTTTTGCGGAAATACTGTCCTCATTTATTTCTGAACGTCTGGAAAAGAATTATCAAAACGTATGCAGGAAAGTGATGCTTGCTTAACGCACTATGTTATGCCAGAAAAGTAGGCTACATCAACAGCAAAATTTTGACTTACATTTTAGACAGTTGGCCTATCTCTCACAGGTATCCCCTAAATATTTTGCTGTTTCGATGTTAGCCCACATAGGGGAATTATTAAGTGATTGGAAACCAGCAGCAGTCTTGGCTGTAGTTCGAAGTCGAATGAAAATTTTCTGTCAGGAGTAAGAAAAGTTTGCTATTTTAAAACAGGAATTAAAATCTGAAAAGGTTTCGATGAAAGTTTGATAATGCGCTTTCCGTAAAGAGTTGTGTTCGGTTGTAGCGCACTTGACTACCAATTTGAAGGTTGATGTTTTGAGTTTCTGCTATTTCAAACCTGCCATATCTTACTTTCTCTGATCTTCAGCTTTCCCTGACATCCTAATCTTCTTGGGTAGTGTTCTTCTCTTCTTAGCTAGTGTGATAAATGTTCACATCACCTTTTGTGCTGATTTTTAGCCTATTCTTTAGCCTCTGCAAACATTCCTGCAACCTCTTCTCAACACCGCAGCAGTCTCGCAGTCTTCTCGGGGTTATCTCGCGATTTAGAGGAGATTTGGAAGAATAAAAACGATCCATTTCCCATCGCCTTTACATAGGAACGAGACTGCGGCAGCTAAAACAACTATTGCTTTTCTTGAAGCCCATGAATCTACTTAAAATCGTTTTAATTAGCCAAGTATACAGCTTTGTAAACAAACCAATCGAGGCAATGCCCTTTAGGGCAAACATTACGGAATAGTTCAAACAATAGGTTTCATCACAACAAATGATTAAACGCCCCGGGCTTATGGATAGAATTTACTTGTGAAATATCTTATCCAACAGGTAAAAAGGCCCAAAACCCCAATCCGTTTCTTTGCAAATATTTCATTGTTGTCAAAAATGGCCTGATCTTAAAGTTGCGAAATTCGGATTTCTTCTGGTTCTGAGATATATCCATGGAGACAGCTCTGCGATAGTGCGAAGCGAATTCTCCTTGGGATGCTTTGAAAGATAATAGACGAATCTGAAAAATAAACTGNAACCTCTTCTCAACACCGCAGCAGTCTCGCAGTCTTCTCGGGGTTATCTCGCGATTTAGAGGAGATTTGGAAGAATAAAAACGATCCATTTCCCATCGCCTTTACATAGGAACGAGACTGCGGCAGCTAAAACAACTATTGCTTTTCTTGAAGCCCATGAATCTACTTAAAATCGTTTTAATTAGCCAAGTATACAGCTTTGTAAACAAACCAATCGAGGCAATGCCCTTTAGGGCAAACATTACGGAATAGTTCAAACAATAGGTTTCATCACAACAAATGATTAAACGCCCCGGGCTTATGGATAGAATTTACTTGTGAAATATCTTATCCAACAGGTAAAAAGGCCCAAAACCCCAATCCGTTTCTTTGCAAATATTTCATTGTTGTCAAAAATGGCCTGATCTTAAAGTTGCGAAATTCGGATTTTTTCTGGTTCTGAGATATATCCATGGAGACAGCTCTGCGATAGTGCGAAGCGAATTCTCCTTGGGATGCTTTGAAAGATAATAGACAAATTTGAAAAATAAACTGGTGGGTGTCCACTAGCCCAGGTTAGGATTATAACAGGTTGAAAGTTATCTTAACCCATTAAAAGTTATCGGGTTAAAGCGGATAACTTTAATAACGGGTCTATCTTTTAACCTAGATTTATTACGTTGAGTCCTAGTAATTGCTACCACCCCCTCCCCAATGAGCGAGTATGGTGGGTGGGTGTTAGCGATTACTGGGACTCAATCGTAATCAGTCTACTTTTAACCCACCCAGTTACAACAGCAACGACAAGCTCTACATTTAGTATCTCAAATTGAGGTTGAAATGATGATAAAGGGAATAAAACGACTAAAACGACTAAAATGACCTGCGAAAACAACTGAAAATGAATAGAAACGGGCTCACGGTAAAAGCACGGTAAAAGTAGCGTTTGCATTGAGTTGACTCACTTTCAAAATGGACTCAAACTCGTTCGAACTGCTGCAAACGCAGAGACGTAGGAACCGGGGGGGGGCACTGGGGCACGTGCCCCCCCCCAAGATTTTGAAATAAACAAAGAAGTGCCCTTTTTATTTTCAGGAAATGCCCCTTTAGCTTAATGTAAAAAGTGCCCTTGAAGTGTTGTGCCCCTCCAAATTTGAGATGCTTCCTAGGTCCCTGTGCAAACGAAACCTTTTCTTCTCCTTGGGCTTGTTAATGTCATTTGACTCAAAAGAACTGTTTCCCTTGGAGAACCGTTCATTTACCAACAGAAGAGCGAAAGTTTCTGACAAGGCGCAGACCAACGAACCTTGTGACTGCCTTGTCAAGAGGACATTCAGCCCTGTGAGCCTGGTTTTCATTCAATCATCCCCGATGCTCTAAGACAATGATCGGCGATGAATTACGATTCAAACCAGGCTTTAGAGAGTTTAAAACTCTGCTGCGCTCTCTTTTCAAGATGATACTTCCCATCTCGCTGGGCGCCCTGTGTTAAGTCGACCAAAAGGCTCTCCAGTCCAAAATGACGTCATTGAATGTTGAGCTAGGGAGGAGCAAATACCTCCCATAGTTGATGATATCACCATTGGGGAATCTTCTTTGGGGATGACTCACTTCGCACAAATTCACCACAATCATCATTTGTATCATTTGCAGTGTGGTTAAAATATTGCGAAATGTGTCGAGATAATTTTGTAGATAACGACTGAGGAATCATACTTGATCATTTGATATCAATCAAAGTTCTTTCCTGTCCTCATTCCACTGATTAATAAATATTGGAGTGGAATTATTGAGAATTACATCCTCCTTGCTGTGGGAGAACTTGTTGAGGGCTTCTTACTCTTAAACAAAAAGAGATATTTAAGATACTTTTCAGATTCGTAATCTACGCCTTAAATTCCTCTAAACGAAAGATTGTTCGTATGACCCTGCTATTCCCCTTTTAAAAAAATGCAGGATCAATGCTATATTTGAAGGCCAATTTAGAGCTTTCGACAGTTTCATGGACTGAATTGCTGCAAATTCTTATTCACGCTGAAACATGGTCGAAACAGAACTTTTGCTTTTAAAATTCTGAATCTACGATTCTTCGTGGTCTTTCGCGTGCTTTACCGACTTTCTGGCATTCTCAATTTTTGCTATTTACTTGTTTGTCTGTTTGTTTGTTTGTTTGTTTGTTTGTTATGGCCCTTGTCTCGTTCCTGTTTCTGGGAAACTTTGAGTTTTGTTTCCATTTGTTTAAGTTGTTTTTGTGGGAATTTCAAGAGGCACGAGGACCCCATTGGAAAGATCTTATAAAGGTTTTCTAGGGCTTCCCAAGAGGTTCTTGCTAGTTACGAGGGGTCACAGGGGGTGCAAAATCGTTCCACCTGGCATTCATACCTCTCTTTTATTGCCTTACTCAACTCAGTTTCCCAGGGACAAAGCTCAAGAAATTGCAAGATGTGAAGGCCCTGAATGTGCTGACAAAATGGGCGTTTCTTGCCTTGGGTTTGATTGTTGAAACTGGTGATGAATTGTTGAAATTGCTGACAAGTTTGCTGAAGTTCTGAGAGTTAGTTGGATGTGATAGCCCTGCACCTCCGACCCCCTTCGCTACACATTTGCATCAACTGCACCCAAAATCCTTTCAAGAACAGTAAGAGAGCTGCAATACACGTTTTTTTATAAGAAACTTGGATCAGTACTTAGTACTAAAAGTTTCTTAATTTCGCATGAAAATTTCGGTGTTTTAGTAGTAAAAGTTTCTTAATTAGTTTCTTATTTTTTTGGGCCTAAAATTGCGGTATTGTTCGAAGTTGAGCCTTCTTCTCGAGAATAGGCTTCCATTTTGCATTGACATTGTCATCAAGAAGAAGCCATGCACATCAAGGCAAAAATTTACCAATTTTGCAGTTAGTCAAGAAAAGACGAATGTACCTTTGTTAGGGAGACATAGAATAAGAGAAACATACAGAAATAAAGTTTTAGAGTTTCTTAACTGTTCTTGAGCGTAGTACTAGAGTTTCTTAAATTTTTGGTCGTCGTAGTACTAGCTTCTTATAAACCAGTTTTATAAAAGAAAAAACGTGTAATGTGCGTGGCAATTTGACGCTGCACAGCACCATTAATCCGAACCATCCCGAATGTGGTGACGAGTCGTGTTAAGTCGATCATGCAGAACTAAGAGAAATGGAGATTCCCCTCTGACATATTGTGATAAGGCAGATCATAACATTCTTTCCTAAGAAATTCTAAAATCAGCTGATTTCTAAACTTTGAAGTAACTTCATGTGCAATTGTGGATTTTATTGGTGATATTTGGCAAGAATTGTTTGGTTTTATGATGGGAATGGTTATGTCTTGTGTGTTTACGATGCTTGAATCTTTCAAACATGGTAAGTCGTCTCTTAGAATATTTTCCCTATTTTTTTTAGTTCAGTTTGTTATCATATGTTTCATATTTTTGCTGCAGAAAATTTTTCAGGATGAGAATCAAGCCAACTCGAAAACTTTGTTTCAAACATTTAGAAGCAGGAACTAAAGATCAGAAATTAAACCTTGATATTTGAGGTTGTAATTGATCCGTTTATGAAATCTAAATGCTACGTTGGTTATAAACCACAAGAAAAGAGCAATGTTGGTGTCATAGGCCTTTAACTTGAGGGTTAAGTTTTGGGTATAATTTCTTAAAAAGACCTTTTCCTGAAAATGCAACGTAA
Source organism: Aurelia aurita complex sp. Pacific (assembly GCA_004194395.1). Taxonomy (NCBI): domain Eukaryota; kingdom Metazoa; phylum Cnidaria; class Scyphozoa; order Semaeostomeae; family Ulmaridae; genus Aurelia; species Aurelia aurita complex sp. Pacific. The sequence continues at coordinate 42,500 of REGL01000298.1, forward strand.
CAGATGCCTCGTGGAATACCCTACGTTCTGCTAGTGCAAGCCTTTTGGTTAGTGGTTAAGTGTTGAGATGTATTCTTTAGTTTTCCCGACTTTTTATATGGTTTCATACAGGTTTAAACCCTGCCAGAGCTCCTGCACGAGGATGTTAGAGGGCATTTAAACAATTTGTGTACATCTGCAAATGACTATCATATCCACAATTGTCATTTTCGATATGTTTTGCACAAGATACATAATTTTATCAACTTCCAAAAAACCTGTGTAGAATCAGATAGGATGTCTTCATTCGTGACTTGCCATTTTTATAGTGTGGAGTTTTAGAACCGATGTAAACCGGTGAAGAGAGAGAGAGAGAGAGAGAGAGAATTTAGAACATTTTGGATAAAATCAAAGCTCGCTTGCTGTATAAAATTTTACGTTTATTTGTCGAAAGTATTAAAGACTTAACGATATTTAACTTAAACAGTCTTTCATTTGGTTGCTTATTCTGTTAGTGTCAAATACTACAGCCTCGATTTTCCATCCTCAGGAATTTTCATCTCACTTCCTGATTTCCATTCCTTACGTTTCTTGCTAAATCCAGAAACGTTTCTTGCTAAAATAATTCTAAATCCAAGTATACTGTTTCCCTCTAAAAATCTCGATTTTCTCTCTTTGCATGTAATTGTTTAAAAAGAAACTTAACTTTCAGATAATCAAAAAATTAAGAAACTCCACTACTTTGAAAATATAAATTAAGAAACCATTTATTTTAATAAAAGAAGTCCTTAGCGTATCTTTTCTTTATTTTCACTTGTTTCCCATGTCATATGACTCAGAAAGTACTCGAGTAATGTTAAAGGCTTGAAAAGACCTTGTTTTGAAATGTTCACGAGGGCACAGGTAGTGAAGATGAAGATTGTTATGGAACCTTTAAGAAACTGGTAAGGAACTCTGAGAATTCAAAATCTGATCATTTTAAAAACTTTCAGTACTGGCTCAAATCCTTAGGTCTTAAACCGAGGGGTGTATCACTCTGTAAAAATCTCGTACACCCTTGGCAAAAATCCTTTCGTTTTCAAGAAAAATCCCTGAAAAATCCCTAAAAATCCTATTGTTTTAAAAAATCTCGTACGCCATTTCGAAAGAGTGATACACCCCTCGTCTTAAACTACATTTTCCCTGTTTCTTAATTGTTTGGTGATCTGAGAGTTGAGTTTCTTATGAGAGGTTTCTTATAAGAAACCCAAGTAAATCCAAGAAACCTTTGCTGTCTAAAATCTCGATTTTCTCCTTCTTGTATTTTTTCCCACTTAGGTCATGACCTTCGTCTGGCTAGTTCGTTATGTGGCCTTTGGACCACTGAGATATCGGAAAATGACACCGCATACCCAGTTCATTCACCTTGCTGTTATTTATTTCACCGCGAAATTTCACGACATGAGTCACTTCGTTTTCTAGGATTTGTACTGAAGGGGGCCGTCCATAAACAGCTGTCGCCCTCTGTGGGCACTTTGTTTGTCGTCCAGGGGCGCTGACCCAATATGCCTATCTCAAACTGCATGACCTGTGATCTGGATTTGCCGAATCCTTGCTTGCTCTGCTGAGGAGGCGTAGAGATATCCATTCTATCGGTTCTCATCTTCTTAATAACGCCGCCTTTAGCCGAGGAACGAATCACTCCAGACATTTCGTACACTTTCGTTAGAATCCTAAAAATATCTCAAAAATCTTCACAAAATCCTAGAAATCCCAAAGTAAATACAAGAAATCTTCGAGAATCTCTTAAATCTCCCCCAAATAATGTTACACATTCTCAACAAATTTTTCGAAAATTGTTTAAAAATTTCATAAATCATTTAGGACCTCTAAAGTCTTGGGAAATCTTGAAAAACCTGCAAAATCTCGAAAATCTTTGAAAATCTTAGGAAAAAATTAAAAATTTCGAAAAATCTTGGAACTTCTAAAAGATCTTTGAAAATCGCAGGAAATTTAAAAAATCTTTGACGAATCTGAGAGACTTTAAAATCCCCAAGTCTTAGGTTTTAGTGCATCTGAGGTAAGGTGAAGGTACCCATGGGTGTATCACTCTTCCAAAAAGGCGCACGAGATTTTTTAAAGCAATAAGATTTTAGGGATTTTTCTTGAAAGCAAAAGGATTTTCGCAAAAAATGTACGAGATTTTTACAGAGTGATACGCCCTTCTGAAGGTACAAGAAACATTACGTTTCTGAGATTATTGTTTATTTTTCAGTCATCAAATGTTGCGAAATAAGAAAATGCATGCTCCAACTCTGCAAAATCTACCAATTTACCAATTTAGTTTTCAGAGCATGTCTGATAATTCACAGTAAAGTCAGAATTTTAAGAGGGGGGGGGGCTTTGTTCAGGCATGCTAATTCAACGCAACTTCACTCGCACTTTTATTGTTCTGTCGGGTTGACATATGGTGTTTGTGTTTCGTCCTTTTATTCATGGTTGCGGAGAAGGTTCTCGCGGGGGAGAGTTTGATGCATTTGAGAGAGAATTGCAGAGGAAGAGAGTATTGAAGGAGCAATTTTATAAAGAAGCTTACTGAGAAGTTGAGAGTCTATGAAAGGATTGCATTTCGTTGAAAATGATGATCAGAGAATATAATAAGCAACTTAAAGAAGGCAAGCGAGAGGGAAATTTCAATTGTTCTATTGCCCAATTTTGCTCCCTCATCTTAATCAGGCTCTTGTACCCCGCGTAATTTTGCCTGATCCTCGGTACCGTTACTCTTTCTCCACAAAGACCTTCAACTTTCGCTCATCTTATTGAATTGAATTCAGTTAATGTTGTTGCCGCTTCAGTGAGGTAGCAGTATCAGTTCAGTAAAAGAGCCATAGCACGACATTTATTGAGTCTAGACCATCGGTAACTTTCTAAATTTTCGTCGTTTTTTCATTTGATCAACAGTATATCTCGCCTGGTGGTGATACCCCTTTCGTTAAACGCCAACAGCATCGCGTTGAAGTAAATTATAGACTTTTTGACGTCATAGTTATATTTTTAGCAGGTCTATTTTTGTCCTTTTGATAAAGCCATTTGTTATTGGAGATGCTACCTGCTCTTACGCAATAGCCCTTGATGATTCAGTGATAATTTATTCTTTATTCTTTGAGACTGAAGGGTTTGAAGGGCTTGGCTTTCGAAATTAAGAAATCACACTGATTTTTCGAAAGCTTTTTGCTGCTGATTCGTATTTGAGCTTCAAAATCCTTTTCAATGAAACCTGTGATGAACTGGTGGAAAAATTTCATGTTGCATCCTGAGCAATTTTTATATGATTAAGGATAATTGTACAGCTCATACCATGGGTAGTTAGACACTGCTGGTGTGCTTCTATGGAGGAGCGCTGGATAATATGTATCTGCGGGGGAAATTTTCTATAGTACTGCGGAGGAGATATTATGTATCTGCGGGGGAAACTTTTTATAGTATATTTTCGTTCTTTCGATATCTCCTCCGCAGTACTACAAAAAATTTCCACCGCAGATACATATTATCCAGCGCTCCTCCATAGAAGCACACCAGCAGTGTCTAACTACCCATGCTCATACCACCACTGAAGAACCAAATTCGTAAATTCATTGTTGAAGTTTTGATCACAGGCATTTTTCATTTGCATGCCCTTGTGCCTGGAAAAGCTTGACTTGCTTCAAGTCTACTCCGTGGTTTATCAGCGTCCAAATGATATAATTACCCCTGCGGGGGCGCAAGCAACCAAGATGACGCTGCGAAGGAGGAACGAGAATCTCTCGTTTCTCCTTCGCTGTGTCATCTTTTGTGCTTACGCCCCCGCAGGGGTAATTATATTCTTTTGATGCTGATAGGCCACGGAATAGACTCTAGGCAAACTGGCATATGCTCATGTCAATCATGGTCTTTAAAGAGCCATGGTCTGATATGACCTACTTCACTTTTAGACCTTGAGTCCTGGGTTTCTGACCGAATGCTCTTTGGTAATATGGAGCAATATAGATCATTGACAAATTCATGAATTTCACCGTTATTTTCCTTTGCTTCTGGAAAATCCATCTTTATCATGAGCGAAAACAATGTCATTGATAGAAAAATCTGCAAGTTAAATGTCTACGTCTCCAAATTTTTTGTCGAAACGGTGATTTGCAGTTTTTTGAAAGGTTAAACATGGCAGAGACTTTTCATCATTTTTCCAAAATGGCAGCGTTATTTTGAAGATAAATTTTTGTACTTCATAAAGGAACAAACCAGACATTCATATCTCGTACGATTGCTTAGACGTAAATGAATTTTTCACGATTACTTCTATGGTGGCTTTGGTTAAGCCACCAAGCAAACTGGATAAAACAATGCACAGATGCCTAAAACAATGATATTTGCTGATTTGTTTATAATTTGGTGACGGAGCCCTTATAAAGACAACGAAGCTGCAACCAAGGACACTTTTCCTTGATTTCAGAAGAAGCAAATCAAATGACCCATTTGTTTGCACTTTGCACTGCACTCATGCTTAAATTTCCTGCAAGAATATAACAATAAAATCTGGTTTTGTCAATGAGATCACCATCAGAAACTGGCTCCAACCAGCACGTATCACGTATCACCTTTTGAAACATCATCTTGTAAGCACTGGGATGTAGACCTGCTTATTATTCGGATACATGAGATACAATCTGCATTTGCTTGACTTTATTCATGTCTTTAATTTATACGAACAAATGGGGAAACAAAGCATGATACATGAAAGGGGATATAGTTTGGAAATTTCCTGCAGGACAGTATTAATGGAAAATTTCCTGCGACCGCCCGGTCGCATGGTCGGGTGGGTTTTCATGCCCTGTCATGCGTTTCTCCGTTGCCCACAAACCCTTCTTTTCTCTACAAGGAAGATAGAAAAGACGGAGAGCCTTAATGTTTTATTTCGTTCGTTTTGTAGATGCGACATCTGATGCGAGTGACGTAGAAAAACGAATTCGTCAGTTGGAAGATGAGTTGAGGAAACGAAGAAGAGATTTAGATCGAATTAGAAAGAAAAGAGACAAGGATCAACTCAGAAAGAAAGAACAAAGATTAAAACAAGAATTACAGGTAACTTTATACATCTTGATATTTTGTATCTCGTAATTCTTATGCTGGTTGAGTCAGAAAAATGTGGGGCGTTTAGCAAGCTTAACGCCCCTCGGCCGCAAAACCACCTTCTTTGGACTGAAAACAATAAAGACAACATTTTGCTTTGGCAGATTTTGGGGTCGTATCTGGCTAAATGATTGAGTATTATACTTCAAACTTGTTCTGTTGTACTCTATATTGAGCTATGTTCCCTGGACCAACACAACAGGTACTAACGTTGCTCTTTGACAGTGGACTGTACTGCTGCGCAGTGCCTAGGGAAGACCTTTGTAGTGAAGACCCCGGATATTGAGTGCGAAAAGGGGGACGGCCCAGCGAAACCACGTTGACCTCCCCACGCACAATTAACATAACTAATCGAAAATCCGTTGACTATTAGAAGACTCTCCTGTAAATTTGCTATCGACCAGCGAGGCGAATCACATGCGAAATAATATGGGTAAGTTGATCATGCATGCAGTACACTGCATAGGCATAGGGCCTAGGACGAGCATATATTGAGATAGGTATCATGTTCCCTATTTTAAACACTTAATACTGGAGCCTCAGCCTTAGACTACATTTACTAGCGTAGAACGTTTGATTTATTTTGGTGACAAACAAGTCAGATCAGGTGTGTTGAAGGATTAATTTGCAGAAGAGAGATCGAATTAATTATTGAAATTTAGTCATTTTGGTAAGAATCGAGGAACAGTTTGATACTGATCAGCCATTGAATTAAGCTAAAATCTCATTGCTGGAGCTAACCAGTCTGTCCCATACTTTTTTCTGGGACACCTGGTATCTGTTAGACTTGCTCCAAGTCTATTTCGTCAACTGTAATAATTCTGTCGGTGACGAAATAGACTTGGGGCAAGTTGGACCCAACCAAATCTGTATNGTCGTAGTTAGGAGCGTCCGGCAGTATTTCAATAGCGATAACTACGACCATATCATCAGTCTAGTTGACCTCCCCACGCACAATTAACATAACTAATCGAAAATCCGTTGACTATTAGAAGACTCTCCTGTAAATTTGCTATCGACCAGCGAGGCGAATCACATGCGAAATAATATAGGTAAGTTGATCATGCATGCAGTACACTGCATAGGCATAGGGCCTAGGACGAGCATATATTGAGATAGGTATCATGTTCCCTATTTTAAACACTTAATACTGGAGCCTCAGCCTTAGACTACATTTACTAGCGTAGAACGTTTGATTTATTTTGGTGACAAACAAGTCAGATCAGGTGTGTTGAAGGATTAATTTGCAGAAGAGAGATCGAATTAATTATTGAAATTTAGTCATTTTGGTAAGAATCGAGGAACAGTTTGATACTGATCAGCCATTGAATTAAGCTAAAATCTCATTTCTGGAGCTAACCAGTCTGTCCCATACTTTTTTCTGGGACACCTGGTATCTGTTAGACTTGCTCCAAGTCTATTTCGTCAACTGTAATAATTCTGTCGGTGACGAAATAGACTTGGGGCAAGTTGGACCAACCAAATCTGTATCCTTCTATCCTATGTTCAAGTCAACTATCGAGGAACATTTCACAATTGATTAGCTATCGATTAAAGCTAATTTCTCATCGCTGGAGCTAACCAAATCTGTATGCTTTTTTCTGGCACACTCGGTGTTATGGACCAATACATCATTTTAGTTAGTTGCTGAGGAAAATTCTAAATGTGTGAGAGTTTACGTAAAATAAGTCATTCTTGGATAATTGGAAAAATGCGATTGTAAGAAGACATCATTTGGCACACAAATCAGATGTTCAGAATTTGAATTTTATGAAGTGATATTAGTCATCTCTGCATGGCTGCCCCGTCGTGCANCAAGTCAACTATCGAGGAACATTTCACAATTGATTAGCTATCGATTAAAGCTAATTTCTCATCGCTGGAGCTAACCAAATCTGTATGCTTTTTTCTGGCACACTCGGTGTTATGGACCAATACATCATTTTAGTTAGTTGCTGAGGAAAATTCTAAATGTGTGAGAGTTTACGTAAAATAAGTCATTCTTGGATAATTGGAAAAATGCGATTGTAAGAAGACATCATTTGGCACACAAATCAGATGTTCAGAATTTGAATTTTATGAAGTGATATTAGTCATCTCTGCATGGCTGCCCCGTCGTGCACACAGTGCGTAATGCAAATAGTAGTGTTGTGGAATCGTTTTCAGCGTATGCACAGGCCGTGTGTTTTTCGATCTTGCGTCACTTTACTTTCATAATTTTGGCACAGACTTTCGCATACTGCTAAAATACCGAGAAATAAGGCTTTCTGGCGTAACAGCCGTTAAATTATGTAAGGAATGCACTCATTTCTTGCAAGAAAAACATTGCAAGAACGCACGTAGAAGTTGAATTTTTCATGGCCATAGCAAAACGTTCGTATGCATTCTGGAATTAATTTTGGCAGCAAAAATGCTTGTAAGGAAAGTTTCCATGCCTACTGCAGCTAGACTATAGAACAAATCACTCATTTTTACACGAAAATCATAATAACGTATAAGTTAGTTTCGAGGCATATAACAACATTCAAATCCTGATATGGCAGACAGCTAGAAGTTTGGAATTTAAAAGGCGATTTGTTGATATAGGCCATCTCCAGTAGGGCTTCGTTGTTGAATTTACAGGATTGCATTGTCCTTGCTCTGAAGTTTACATGTGTGTAGCGATCGATCCAAATTCTAGCTTTTCCAAGAACCTTGTGAAATACGCCTTCCAGTACAATTGCCTGAAACTATGGGATGCCTACAGTGACTTCAACGAAATGGATTCCTGTGTCAAGTGAGCCTTACCTCAATACAGCAAACATTTAACAAACAAAGTTGCGAGTTTCATCATAGACAAATACATTTCCAAATGCCTAACGTTGTATTTGAATCACGTCGTACGGTAGAAGTCCGCATTCAAGAACCTGCCTCTTTCAAACCAAGCTGTTCGGGTTCTTATGTAGTGGACAACACTCATGAAATCTTGTGGATGAACATAAACACCTAGGTATTATCTTGGACTCAAAACTTTCTTTCTCAGCTCATATCAAAGCTGCTATCTCTAAAACGAGAAAGGGCATTGGTTTGCTAAAGTATCTCTCCAAATATTTACCCAGGAATACCCTAAATGAATTGTATAAACTTTATGTACGACCCCACCTGGACTACGGGGATGTTATTTATCATATTCCAGCTAAAGTATGTGAATTCAGTCAAAACATCATTTTACCAAATTTAATGGAAAAATTAGAATCTGTCCAATATTCTGCTGCACTTGCTGTAACAGGAACATGGAGAGGATCATCACGAGAAAAACTGTATGCAGAGNAATGTGTGAGAGTTTACGTAAAATAAGTCATTCTTGGATAATTGGAAAAATGCGATTGTAAGAAGACATCATTTGGCACACAAATCAGATGTTCAGAATTTGAATTTTATGAAGTGATATTAGTCATCTCTGCATGGCTGCCCCGTCGTGCACACACAGTGCGTAATGCAATTAGAAGTGTTGTGGAATTACTCTCAGCGTATGCACATGCCGTGTGTTTTTCGATCTTGCGTCACTTTACTTTCATAGTTTTGGCACAGACTTTCGCATACTCCTAAAATACCGAGAAATAAGGCTTTCTGGCGTAACAGCCGTTAAATTATGTAAGGAATGCACTCATTTCTTGCAAGAAAAACATTGCAAGAACGCACGTAGAAGTTGAATTTTTGATGGCCATAGCAAAACGTTCTTGGCAGCAAAAATACTTGCAAGGAAAGTTTCCATGCCTACTGCAGCTAGGCTATAGAACGAAACACTCATTTTTACACGAAAATCGTAATAAGAACGTATAAGCTAATTTCGAGGCATGTAACAACATTCAAATCCTGATATGGCAGACAGCTAGAGGTTTGGAATTTAAAAGGCGATTTGTTGATATAGGCCATCTCTACTAGGGCTTCGTTGTTGAATTTGCAGGATTGCATTGTCCTTTCTCTGAAGCTTACATGTGTGTGGCGATCGATCCAAATTCTAGCTTTTTCCAAGAACCTTGTGAAATACGCTTCCAGTACAATTGCCTGAAATTATGGGATGCCCACAGTGACTTCAAAGAAATGGATTCCTGTGTCAAATGAGCCTTACCTCTATACAGCAAGCATTTAGCAAACAAAGTTGGTGTAGTTGAAGGTGAAGTTATGGTTTTTAGCGCCAAGCGCTGGGATCGCAGAAGTAGAATAGGCCTAATCGAGTCCGTGACCCCTTGTCATGACGCTCAAGTGGTGGGTTCTACCAGGTATCGAACCCTGTCCGCCTGACTGTTCTGGCTGCAAAGTCAGTGGACTACACCACTGTGCCACAACACCTTCAACAGTTGCGAGTTTTATCGCAGACAAATAGATCGCCAAACGCCCCCACGTTGTCTTTGACTCACGCCGTACAGTAAAATTCTGCATCAAAGAACCTGCCTCTTTCAAGCCAAGCTGTTTGGGTTCTTAGGTAGTGGATAACACTCATGAAATCTTGTAGGCTCGCGAGTTAGACTCTTAAATGTGTCAAGAACGCTATTTGCAATGATGGATCTTTGTTTTCTGTCTTTGAAGTATATTTGTTCAAAATCAAAATCCTGTGACAGAGGATGGAACACCAGACTTGTTCAGGTCTATTAGATGACTGAGGAGCATAGTCTCTCTTTTATTTTACAAAATAATCAAACCAATGCTTTGGGTGTCACAGCTGAAAACTAGGCCAATGCATTTGGTCTTCAAAATAAGAACATGTAAAATTTGGGTGAAAAGGTTCTTACATAAAGGAGTAAATATTGAAGATTTCAGGCTGTANGCTATTTGCAATGATGGATCTTTGTTTTCTGTCTTTGAAGTATATTTGTTCAAAATCAAAATCCTGTGACAGAGGATGGAACACCAGACTTGTTCAGGTCTATTAGATGACTGAGGAGCATAGTCTCTCTTTTATTTTACAAAATAATCAAACCAATGCTTTGGGTGTCACAGCTGAAAACTAGGCCAATGCATTTGGTCTTCAAAATAAGAACATGTAAAATTTGGGTGAAAAGGTTCTTACATAAAGGAGTAAATATTGAAGATTTCAGGCTGTAAGTTCTTATTCGAGGAAGGTTCTTGTATGCGGGATTTGGTTTTTTATGTGGATGACATGATAAAATCTTCTCGCTGGAGCTGCTGTATTACTACGACCATATTTGCAAATCACCGATCTTCCAAATGATGCTCTGACGCAACTTTTAATATATTGTGATTAAGACCTTTCTAATGACTTGAACAGAAGTATACTCGAATTGACGTTACGTTTCATTCACGAAACTGGTCGGTTTGACTAAGATCCTTCGTAACTTCAGTACCAAGCAACCATCAAATCCCTTAGCTTAAATGATCCCTTTCTTTGTAAGTTCTGTTTAACATTAGATGCCGGGCATAGTTTGCGACCTCAAACCAACGAAGAGCTGCGCTCGTGACTTTTTCAAATTTCATCACAAACCTGACCTGGCATCTAATGTTAGGCAGAATCTAATATAGTATCCATTAGGTTAATCGTTCGTAGTGTACCTAATTGTATGTAGTTTAACGTTGCGTGTCTTTTCTATTGGCCATGGGGTAGTCATTGTCCCTCGCTCCCCTTGCCATCGTCCCTGTAGTGTTGTACAGTATTAGGTAGGTATAGTAGAATCTAAGATTTATTGTAATATTTTATATGTATAAAAAGAAAAAAAACATTCGTAGCGACGATGATTAATGATACCTTCTCCTTTATAGGCTGTCGAATCATTGATTCAGCAAGAGAACAAAGAAAACGTGAATCATGATAAATCAAGTAGCGAATCAAACTCATTCATCAAAGGATCGGTTTCACCGAAAATCATGTCACCGAAGATTCTGCAACAAGCGAGTCCACACGACCAGGCAACAAACAAGCGGCCTAAAGAAGTCGTGTCGAAAGCAAGCACTGAAGTGAAGAAATCTGAGCAAGGACAGACTGCAGAGATCAAGGGTAATTCGGAATTAGCGAAGAATATTGCCAATGCAGTCATTGCTCAGGTGAAGGAAAAGATCGAGAGGAAAGAGCAGGATATTGAGGATTTGAAAGAAAGAAGTCTGTCTGAGGAGATAAGTGCCTTGAGGAAGATCAGCGAGAGTGCAAGGACGAGTAAAAGTCGTGAATCTGAGGCGAAGACCCAGGAAGCTGGAGCTAAAAGTCATGATCAGGTCGGGAGTGTTGAAAAAGATGAAAGTAAAAGTGACTCACTTCGAAGTATTCAAAGTCTCAGCATACACAAATCGATCTCGGAGTCCAGACGTAGCTCTGAAGATTCCAAAAGGAAGTCGAAATCTGTTAGCTCGGAAAGCGATCGCTCTGAATCCATATCTGAAGTTGCTAGTAGATCGTATAAGAGCTCTTCAACATCGAGTAGGCCGTCACGTAGCATTCTAGAAGAGCTTTCGAAAGCGAAATCATCAGTCTCTGCGAAGGATGACGATCGGTTTGTTACGGAGGAGTATTCTCAAGGTGATCGGTCTGATAGTTTGCATTCTATTTCTGAAAGCATCTTTTCCGAGAAGAGCACTATTTCCGAGAAAAGCATTGAAGAGGAAGTAAAATC
>REGL01000298.1:55531-66148 GCA_004194395.1 Aurelia aurita complex sp. Pacific
AATCTAAACGTAGCTCTGAAGATTCAAAAGGAAGTCGAAATCTGTTAACTCGGAAAGCGATCGCTCTGAATCCATATCTGAAGTTGCTAGTAGATCGTATAGGAGCACTACAACATCGAGTAGGCCATCACGTAGCATTCTAGAAGAGCTTTCGAAAGCGAAATCATCAGTCTCTGCGAAGGATGAAGATCGGTTTGTTACGGAGGAGTATTCTCAAGGTGATCGGTCTGATAGTTTGCATTCTATTTCTGAAAGCATCTTTTCCGAGAAGAGCACTATTTCCGAGAAATGCATTGAAGAGGAAGTAAAATCGAAGAAGTCGGGCAGTCGATCTGGAAACGAGACTTCAGACCAAAAGAGTGAGAGAGTCAGCAACGTTGATGATATCTATAAAGATGATTTCTTCGAGAGTTCATCTTCAGTTCGTTCTGTGAGGTCAGTTCGTGATAAAGATGCTGTCAGCCAGAAATCGACAAGCAAGGTTGAAGAGGAGTTGCGTGAAAGAAGTGACAGATCGATCAGAGATGAGGCGCCAGCATCACTCAAAGAAAAATCAACCAAATCAGATTCAATCACAATTCAATCACACTCATTCCCTTCTGAAGTTTCAAGATCGATTGCTGAACGATTTGAACGGGAGCGATCATCGATCGCATTATCACAATATGAAGGATTCAGTATCAATGATCGGGTGATTGTCGATGGGACATTACGAGGCACAGTCCGATTCATCGGGAAAGCTTCATTCTCACCGGTTGCTGTTGCAGGTGTTGAGCTGGATGTGCCGGTCGGCAACACTGATGGCTCTTTCAGGGGAAAGCGTTATTTTGAGTGCGCCGTCGATTATGGGTTTTTCAGCCCTATTGCGAGTTTGGTGCATCTTGGTGTCAGGGAGGAGAGAGGGGCGAGAATGGGAGGAAGTGACAAGGGACATTTCATGGGAGTCAGCGACAAAGATGAGCGTTCTGTTGATGATGTAGATGATATCGTTAGCGAGCAGATTGAGGAATCAATTAAGTCTGATATTCAAGACGAACTTAGTGAGAGGTTTTTGAAGAGTGAAGATGAGAAATCACAGCGGTTCGACCTGAAGTCTGCTTCTGCTTCACTAAAAGACGTGTCAGACAGAGAGAAATCTGGTTCTGCTACGTTGATCTCAGGCAAGAGTCAAGGAGATGAAATATCTGCAAAAGCTAGCATACGGGAGGAGATTTTATCATCTAAGGCTAGTAGGAAGGATGGAATTTCGTACAATGATGACTTTGAAGAGGAGGGCACTGCAGCCACTGACCGTGAGGCCTCTTATGAAGATGATTTTGAGGATATCGACACCAGGCAAGAGAAATCTTCCATGTCAGCAAAACCATCATCAAAAGAACTTCGCGAAAAAGAGAGCTCTGTGGAATCGATTTCAGAACACTTGTCTATCCACACTGAAATCAGCGAAGATATTGCTCCTTCTAAAGACGAGAAACCGTCTGAGCATGACCAACTCGTTGCTGTCTCGAAAGACATCGTACAACCTTCAAGCCCATTAAGTTTGTCTGAGTTAGATTCCTCTGATGCAGAAGTCATCCCACATCCACCAAGGGTAGATCTTGATCATCTTGCTGATAGTCTGACTGAAAGCTTGCTAAAGAAATTGCTGGCAGAATCTGTTGACGTGACAGCTGGGTTAATTGAGAACAGAGAAGATGAGGCTGGCGATAAAAAGAGCCAGGATGTTTCTATCAGTGAAAAGGACAAATCGGTCTCTCCTAGAAGCAAATCTGTAGGGTCTGATGAGGACAAGAAGTCAGTAAAGCAAAGCGTGTCGGTGGAGGATATTTCAGAAGAAATTATCGAACATATTTCAGAGAAATCAGACGATACAATCAAACGAATGAGTCGGCGTGCTGTGCCTGATGATTACGATTTTGAAATCAGCGAAGCGTTTGTGACACCAACTCGAAGTGATGTGACAATTCCAAACGAGGTTGAATCAGTGACGCCGGTTCTTGAAAGAGACACAGAAATGCTCGAGAGGTTGCGTAATGATCAGAATTTAAGACCAGGCCTTGTGGAGGAGGTTATGAATCGAGATGATGATGATTTTGATGATAACGATATGGCATTAAAGCTGTCGCCATCAGCTGATCATATTGCTGAGAGAGAAATTAAAAATGTCGCGCAGTCGTTAATCTTGGAAGCGATATCGCAAATGACGCAAATAATGAAAGGTAAACGGGAGAAATTGTCCAAAGATGAAATTAGCATGGCAGAGAAATTGCCCGAGAAATTGCCCGAGAATGAACCGAGCATTCACGAGAATTTGTCTAAACGAGAATCGAAGAAAGACGAGAAATCGTTCGCCGAGTATGTATTGAGCAGAGAAGAAGTAAGCCAAGAGGAGACAATCTCCAACGATAAGCCAAGTTCAGTTGTGAAATCAAATGACAAACAAGACAAACTCGAACATTTGAAAGACATTCCAGCTATCCCATCCCCAAAATCTGATGGCCTAAAAACCGACTTTCTTCCAAGAGTGAATAAAGATTTACCCGCCTCCCCACCTGAATCAAGATCCCCTCCAGATCTAGGGCTTGATAAACATAAGTCTGCCATCGATACTGATTTATTAGCAGCTAAGTTGAGCGAGTTGAAAAGGATGGACCAAGAGATTGATGATTTACTAGGAGAAGACTCAGATGAGGATGAACCATTCACCACTCCAATCCGCAATCGAAATATCCTTCAACTCGATTCAGACGAAACAGACTTGATTCCGCCTGTCCGTGATTTCGACTTTGGCGAACCAGTTATATACGTACCACATACGCCTGCTGAAGTGCGAAATTTGGTCGCTGAATCAGCGAAAGTCGTACTTACGAGGCTCACAAATGGCGAAAGTTATGACGATATTATTCCAGAGGAATCATTGCTTAGGAGTCAGTTGGGCACTGTTGACGGCGATTTCGAAACATCTAGTAAAATGCTTTACAAAAAGATGGTTTTCGATGTTACGAGAGATTTACTAAAAGAGGCGAAAGAATTTAAAGACTTTCAAACAATTGCAAAACAACCTTGGACAAGGCCTACCAGAAGAGTTTTCGCAAAGTTCATCAGACAAATCCATAACCTCACTGGAAACGAATTAATTGAATCATTCCAAGAACACATGTGCATGTGCCTCGGTTTGAAAGAAGGCAGGCCGTCGTTAGATGAGCTGAAAAAGAGGCTGCCATTGAATACATCGAAGAAGGACTATATAGATGCAATTTTAGTTGAGGAGCTGCGTGAGGAAGAACCGCAATGGGTTAACTATGATGAAGATGAGACACGTGTTAAAGATCAGTTAACAGAAGGAATTTTAGAAAGTTTAATCACCGATACTGTTTTAGTTTTAAATGATATTCAGACGAAGAGAACGCTTTGAAACTCCAGTAATTATTAGATTAGTTATATTAGGATACCCAGGTTTTAGCTGGGTGTGTTAAAGATCTTTCTTTTGATGCCTAAACCCAATTGTACTTGTCCCCTATTTTGGTCCTCGCCTGGGTCAGAGGTGAAACTACGATCTTTCGGCCTTTGATAGACGAAAAGAACGCTTTAAAAATCCTTGGAATTTCTTACGATTCCCTATTTTGGTTCTCGCCTAGGGTTAGAGGTGAAACTACGATCTTTCGGCCTTTGACTGATGAAAAGAACGCTTTAAAAGCCCTTGGAATAGTTAGTGAAGTTACATCGTATTGGGTGGACGTGGGGCAAGATGAGCCAGACTGAGAGAAAGCTGGGTCATTTAAGTATAGTCTATTCACACTGACACAGTCAAACCAGCTTTATCTAAACCAGGACAAATTTCAACTAATCAAATGCATTCGATTTGTTGAATAGACCTTTTAGCTATTCTACAAAAGAGCCTGGATCGAGCGTTATTTTTATACACGAGGTTCGATAGAGTGGCGTTAGAGATTCTATCAATATTGTGCATATTCGAAAATTCTACAAAGTGCACTTTGTAGAATTCTCAAATTTGCACAATAGTGATAGAAGCTCTTAACACCACTTTGTCGAGCCTCGCGTATAAAAATAACGCTCGATCCAGGCTCTTTTGTAGAATAGCTAAAAGGTCTATTGACCAATTAGAAGGCCCAGTCGATAACCTGGTTTAGTTTAAGCTGGTTTAACTTGCAAATGTGAATAGATTATGAAATTACCCTGTAGAACGTCTGTGCATCCAGATAACTGATTATCCTCCTACTTACTGTATGTTATCCCTCCAACAACATGGTGTTATCCCTCCACCGTACTGAACAACATCCAGACTACTGTAGTTACGGACTGTAGTTACGGGCTGAAATTCGAGGCAGAGTGTCCATTGTTGTAAACGTTGAAACTTTGAGCTTTTCCAGTGAAAGAAATTGTTTTAATCCTTTGATTTACCATTGACACAATTCCCCCACCTTACCAAGATGTGGTGTGCCAAATGACAGAATAATATTGATAGAGGCTATGTCCTAACAATTTAATCTTTAAAGCCAGCACATCAGCAACAAACTATTTTCCTTTCCTTGACGTTAAAACAAAGCTATATTGTCTTTTATCAACGATAATTTGTTCGGAGTTCATGGAATCTGTGTATATTTTAATTTTGTCGATAGACAGTTGTAAGAATAGAGGTCTTTATATTCAAGACTTGAGAAGGAGTCTTCCATTATCTTCGTACTTCATTCCCATCTTCGACGAGTTTTTTCTCAAAGAAATCAGTCTTTCGCATAAACTGTCAAGTGATTAAGTTGATTGGTTGATCGTCCAAGTTGATTAGTTGCTCTTCAGTCAACATCTACCAAAACTGAATTTTATCTGCAATTGGATATTGCAATTTTGGAAATCAGTTATTTCGCAAGCGAACGACTGTTCAACGAGGAACACCCGAATATCTGCGGAAAGGATCCGATTTTCAAGGGCGGGCATGTCACACTGGGAACGATCGTCCCACCTTTCTCCGAAAACCGGTAGTTCACGAAAAAAATTTGCACCACCTTTGTCCCAAAAACTTGCCATTTTTGATGGCTAATTTGCGCAGTTGTTTTTCTTCAATTTGGCGGACAATTTTAACATGATGTATCGCTAATGATGTTTGTCCCAAAAACAGGTAGTTTCGACCAAATACTGTTTTCCATTAAAGTACTGGTGTCCAAAAACCGGTTGCCGGACAAAGGTAGAACCTCTTTGGTGAAAAATTTGAAATTCTAGTCTTTTTTTGTGGAAATTTGCCGGACAAAAAGGTAGAACTGCTTTGATGAAAAGTTGGAGAAGTTGGATGAAAAGAATACTCTATTCTTGTGTCTTTTGCCTCATATTTTTGCAAAGCAATACACAAATGTTGCGAGCTAGATACAGTACATGAATTCAATGCAGTTTTTATGCAAAATCATATCAAAGTTAATCTTCGAATCGTTCGCTCAATAAATAGAGAACCTTGGGTACCTTCTTGCATTGCATCCTAATCTTTTCCTTGCACTAGGCTTGGGCACGTCGTCGGGTTTTACCGTCGTGGATTCATCGAACTGGATCTAAAAGGCGTTGCTCTTCGTCGGCATTCATCGTGTAAGTAATGTTGAAGCGGATGGAAACATGCCCTTAGAAATACTGAGGTGGAACCTGGTGGAACGCGGGCGTCGACGTAGGACCAGTGTTATTTGTTTCTTTAACTAGCGGGTTGGATCATGTGATCGGAAGCAATCTCATATCAGAGAGTAATCAACTGTGCACAGTGAGCCTCGATGTGGAGGGGAGACGAGGAAGAATCTAAAGGGGGGCTTAACAGAGAGAGTGCTTATTCAAAAATTTTGGCTTGAAAGGGAGGAGCCTATTAGAGAGGGGGCTTTAACGAGCTTTTACAGTAAGATTAAGTGTTACGATGACAATTTTTTTGCAGGCGAACCAAATGGTACCAAAAATTCCGCAGTGTAAATGGGGCTACAGTTAACAGAGAGGGTGTTTATTAAAAATTTTGGCTTGAAAGGGAGGGGCCTATAAGAGAGGAGGCTTGAAAGAGCTTTTACGGTAAGAGCAAGTGCTATGTTGACAATTCTTTTGTAAGCGTACCAACTGATTAATATCCAACTGTTTTTGTAAATGCAAAAGTTTTCGGTCCAGAAACTGTATTATTAAACCTTGGTCTTTCTTTCAACTTTTCATCAGGCATGCTCAGCTCATTGGTAGCTGGCGATTTCTTTATCGATTCGATCACTTTCGATAAATTCTTTGTCTTCTTGTGCTGAGGGCCTAAAACCACTGTGTATATTTCCTTGCTTTTAAGCAACTTTGGCATGGCTAATTTAAATTTATTTTGCGATAAAAACAACCCGCCGAGCGTCTTATACGAATCAGCAACTGGCTCGCTGATTTCTCCATATTTCTCCTTTTTGCCTTTGATAATTAAAGCGACTTTGCCCTCGGCTTCGTTGAATTTTCGCCCTTGTAAATACAGCCTGCATATGTTTTCCTCGCAATCCAGCGTTTTGCGGTGATTTGCTCCCAACACTGATCGATAAACCATTATTGCTTCTTCCAAGGCCGTTTCTGCGGATGCGGAATGAATCCTGTCTCCTTGCGCAATGTAAGCATTTGCTAGTGACGCACAGGAGTCTGCATATTCAACAGATGTATTGCCGCATACGGAACTTGCAACTGTCCGTGCTTTCTCGTAAATATCGAAAACCCGTTCGAAATTAGCATGCTTCCCAAGCTGTAACTCAGTTTTGCCGATGTGTTGATATAAAAGAATTAGTTCGTTTGATTCGCTTCCAAGTTTTGCTTCGACTAATTCTACAGCTTTTTCAAACCACTCCATAGCATGTCCGTTCTGTTTACGGATGCGGCAGACTTCGCCTAAAAGCGTTAAAGTTTCCAGCGTTTTATAGGTGTCAACAAGCGTTGCGCCGCAGTCATTTGCTTTCTTCGTCTGCACTAAATGAGCTTTCTGCAACAAATTATCCGCCTTCTTGTAGTGTTTCAACATCTTACTCGCTTTTCCCAACACAAAATAAATCAACTCCAAAACAGATGCTGATTCCGCGCGATTCTCAGTCCCATTGTATTCGTTACCACGCAAAGCTTCGAGCTCTAACAAAATATCACGCGCGGTTCCTGCGTGTTTAGTCGCTTGCAGAGGAAGTTTACGCAGCTTCAAGTAGCCTTCTGCGAGTTCCACGTACGCACGAGCAAGATTCACGCTGTAGTCACCATAAATGATTCTAACCAGGGCTATCATGCGGATTTTCTCATTGACTGCCTCTTCATTGTAACCGGATCGCGCGAGTTTTGTTGCGTTTATCCGCGTTCTTGATAAGCGAACTTCCGGCAACATGTTCACGGCATCATCATACTCCGGTTCATTTTCATCTTCTGCGTTTTCGCTTTGAGTTTCTTTGTTCAAGTTCAGTCCATCGAACCAACAAAGAAGTGGTTTCTTCGCGTTCTTGTTCAGTCTTGTTTGTTCGTTGTCATCATCCCCAACATCTTCTTTTTGTAGACTTGTTTCAGAAGCGGATGGAAGAGCAACATTCAATGAAGTTATGCGAAGATCTAAAAAAATAATGCAATCCTAATTAAATTGTCTTTCTAGCAGAAGTTGTGACAAGAATACCTTGATAAACAGTTTTTGTTAACTGAAGTTTTTCACCCTGTTTTAAGATAAAAAGCTCACAGGTGCAGGGAATGTTGTATTTATAGACAGGGAAGATGCATACAAAAAAAAATCAAATCAATGGTGTGTGTGTGTGTGTCTTTTATTTTGAATCGAAAAATTGTTAGCTACAAAAGCAGCCAGTCTAATTCGATTATAATGGGCAATGTGCCACACGAATGTTCTCTTAAAAGAAACTCCTTACAAGAAACTCTACTCTCAGACTCGCAGATCGCCAAAAAATGAAGAAACTCCATTATTGAAACTTTTTTCAGGGGTGGTGCCAGACAGAGGGGCTGAACTTCTTACAGGGGGGCTAAAATGGCTGAAAAATGCCATTTTCGTACGTCATCTTACCAAATTTCCTCCGACAATAACACAACATTTATTCCGATGGAGGGCTGCAGTCTCCTCTAGCCCTCCCCTGGTTCTGAAAAGGCTTGAAAAAACTTCGTTTGAAATGTCCACGAGGGCCTATGATATGAAGGTTCCTCTGGAACTAATGAGAAACTCTGCGTATTGAAACTTTGATAATTTTAATAAACTTTCAGTACTGGCTGCAATTCTCAGTTTCTTACAAAAACATCCGTGTAAGCGAAGGGTAAGCCTTTTCGAGTGCCAGCAAATACCTGCCAGCAAGTGCCAGGATGATTACAGCAGGCAAATTTTCACTTTCGCATTGCATCAGATAATTTCGACTGATTTGATTGGTCGATTTGACATACTCTAGATCGAATAGGATTGGGTAAAAGTATCCCTAATGGCAGCATTTTGAATTCGTTTACGGCAAGCTTTTTTACGCTTTTTTAGCGCTATCATATTTGGTGCTAATGCAGTTTCGCACACCGTGCCCATACTGATCCTAACTAAACCAAAAACCCTACCAAAACCCTATAAGGTGTGCGATACTGCATTTCAAGAGGAAGCCAGGATCCTGCCAGAAATTTCAAAGCCTGGCTAACGTTTTGGCATCACACTAGGCTTTGCTTCTGTCACGTGAAAAGTCAGCAGCAATTTTCGATTTAAACAACAGTTTCATAAGGCTAAAACAGTAGGCCATTTTTCTTTTCTGTCTGTTGTCTTGTGTCTCCGGAGTGCCTCGTTCATCATTCTGCCAAAACGTTGGCGGCTATGGGTATCCATGCATTTTGCTGATCTTGTCATTCAAATCTCGTTTATCTTTATCTAGTGGCTGATTTATTAGTAATCTGGCAGTTTTTAACTCGTCTTTAGGCCCATTGACTACAGCCTTAGCAACAATAAACAATTTTGAACCAAGATCTTACCTTCTTCAGTATCAATAGTGTTCGAATCTGATTGGAGACTTTCTTCATCAGAATCCATCACTTAAATTCTTGGGGAAATTTAAGTTTATCTTCTTGCAGAAACTTCGTTGGAAACAGTAGACAATATAATGTTTACAAAAATATAACACACAGCTGTTTTTGAAATTGGAGGAAATTTTTTATCTACCTCGTTCCAGGATTGAGGCTGCGAGCGTCTTTGTTTCTTCAAAATTTCATGGCTAATATGTCATGGCTTATTTTTTCGAGTCAAATTCCTGCAAAACAATATCATTTCTTGAAATCATCAGAATTTGAGTTCTCAAGCTTCTTTCGAGTTTGTTGAGATTCCAAAAGGTTCCATAACAATATTCGTGCTTTTTACTTCTTGTGTCCTCGTGAGCATTTCAAAGCAAAGCTTTTAGAAGCCTTTCCAATGTTTAGTTTTAACATCACCCACTCTCCATCGAAGAGGCAATATTTAACGGGAGACTGACCCAAGACTGATTTGATATTTGAGCTGGGACAAAAGTGAACAGAAGGTGAAAATGTGCTAAGGAAGGGACTTCCTTTTTCCAGTTCTTAATTCTTTGATGATCTGAGAGTTGAGTTTCTTTCGAGCAGAGTCTTACAAAAATCCGTGTACCCGCATCGCACGACGCATGGTACGAAGTTCTTAACTTGCATGGAAAGAAAGTTTTCAGCAGAGGGCAACCACGCGATCTGAAGAGGTTAGTCGAATTCATTTGTTATCGCTTTTCTTTTTCAGGTGCTATAAATTGCTCCTAGCTGACAAGTATCCTGTTTTTAAAGAGCAACAATAGAGGGCAAAGGGAATAATAAAAAGGAATTATAAATTTTTTGTAAAAGAAAAGAAACTGGTTCATAAGATACTAGTACTACTGTATAATAGCCAAAAATTTGAAACTCTAATTCTAAGTTCAAAAAGAGCTAAGAAATCTTTGAAGGATAAATCCAAAGATGCGGCAACAAGGTATGTCGTTGAGCCTTGATTCCTCAGAGAAATTAATCCTTACTTTTAAATATTGAAAACGAAAGAAAACATTTTTCCTGCTTTTATCTGTCAAGAAACATATCTGTGGCAGTGTTGGAAACTAAAGTAAAAATGTGCTAAGGACTTCCTTCATTAGTTCAAGCAATTTCTTCAGTTACATTTTCCCAGTTCTTAATTTTTTCGTGATCTTCATTTTTTGGTGATCAATGTTGGAATCTCGTACATTCAAAAAATAGGAACCAAATTAGGAAACATTAGTAATAGAAAGCCGAGATTTTTCTTTCAAATTGAGAAACACTTAGTACTATGGTCTGATCCAAGTTTCTTATGTGAAAAAACGCGAGTTCCAAAAGAACGAAATATCTTTTCAGGAAAAGTAAGGGCGTCATCTGTCATCTTCAACAACGTGAAAGCCATGACACCGAAATTCACTTTGTGCTTGTGCGAGCGGTCAGTCCTAAGATGGCGCTCAACAAAGAAATAGACTACATTCGATGGTATCGCCGCAAAGAAATCATTTTCCATGGCTACGTATTCCCATTTATCATTATTTATGGTGCAGTATTTTATGCATGGCTTGTAGTTTATGGAGCATTGGATCACTTTGAGCTAGGATGTATTGCTTTAGCTGTAACTGGCGTGATTCA
>REGL01000298.1:103207-134997 GCA_004194395.1 Aurelia aurita complex sp. Pacific
TCAAGATATCAATAAATTTCCAGGGCAGATTTACAGCAAGAAACCCTAAGTACCATAAGTTCCTTTCAAGCCATCCAATTCATAGAAATCTGCAATAAATGCCGCCATTTTGAAACTAATCAAGATATCAATAAATTTCCAGGGCAGATTTACAGCAAGAAACCCTAAGTACCATAAGTTCCTTTCAAGCCATCCAGATTCATAGAAATCTGCAATAAATGCCGCCATTTTG
Organism: Aurelia aurita complex sp. Pacific; assembly: GCA_004194395.1. Taxonomy (NCBI): domain Eukaryota; kingdom Metazoa; phylum Cnidaria; class Scyphozoa; order Semaeostomeae; family Ulmaridae; genus Aurelia; species Aurelia aurita complex sp. Pacific. The sequence continues at coordinate 103,440 of REGL01000298.1, forward strand.
AACTATTCAAGATATCAATAAATTTCCAGGGCAGATTTACAGCAAGAAACCCTAAGTACCATAAGTTCCTTTCAAGCCATCCAATTCATAGAAATCTGCAATAAATGCCGCCATTTTGAAACTAATCAAGATATCAATAAATTTCTAGGGCAGATTTACAGCAAGAAACCCTAAGTACCATAAGCTCCTTTCAAGCCATCCAATTCAAAGAAATCTGCAATAGAATTTTACACCGACCTTTTTAAAAATTTGAAAGATTTGAAACCTATGCTTACAAAATACGCACACATTACTACAAAATGAAATAAAATCTACTAAAAGGGGATTGGGTGGTGGCATATAACGAAGTCAATTGCCCATTGCTATGGGATTCAATTACTCGATAGATTACCACAGATATGCAATTGCGCATTTATGTTGTTGTGGTTTGATCAGTGTCATCAATTGATGTTATGTTATCTTTGTTTTTTCAGTTTCGAAGCACACTCATGCAAGTTCTCCTACTAGATGCATCCCTAGCCTTTGTCGTCGATAGAATATTACTCTGGCTTCTTGGTTCTGCAACGCTAAGGACAACGTAAACTCATTTTCAGTAATTAGAATTATCTTTAATCAAAAAATCATTGCCAACTTCAAATACAGTAAATGGGGATTGGGGATGAAATTCCCGAAGCAGTCACAGCAGTGTAGTATCTAGGGCAGCCTACTTGGTGAATAGGGAGTAATTGCACCTTTTATACAACTGTAGAAATGGATAGGACCTTTGCTGACAACAATGGCCATATTCCTTAAGCTTCGAAAATTCACATATAATATGGACCTGGACATCATTTTAGAATCAGGAGGAATTTGGTTGTAAAGTGACTCAGAATTTATTTTAGCGCTGCAAGTGCTGAAGGACTCATTTTTGATACATCAATGTTGTGATTTGTTTGATTTCCAAATGTTACTCCAGCGAAGCTCTCTGTCCGTTCTTCATGATTCTATCCTCATTTTGACTCAAGGGGATATTTTGTGAGAAAGTGTAGATCTCTCTCTCTCTCTCTACCATATTCTTGCAGGACGTAGGTGGTCATTGTTTTCCACATTTGCCCATCCTTTGACGCTCGTAAAAGATAATTGTTTGTCGCTTGTACCGTACTCTATGTCTGTCACATAGCTGTTCGGTTTCCCCAATTCTTCAACCTTCCCAGTTATGTCTGTCTCTACCTTTCTGTCTCTCTTTCCTTTGAATCACCCCGTCAGTGTTTAGTTTTCAAGCTTCTCCTTTCTCATCATATGTCCTAAAGATTGAAGCTGTAGATGTGAAGGCTATAAACCGTACCGTGGTATGTAAGTAGACCCTATCAGTTACAAACAGATCGACCGAATGAACAAGGGCAGATTTTGTAATACAATAGCAACAGTTGTGTTTGATTGACACATCAATTCAAAGCGATTAGCGACTGCAGACAAAGAAAATTCTCTCAACCATAAATTCAAAACAAACAAATTGGCAAAAGTTTTTTCTGAAACCCAAGTAGCTAACGCGCTAGTTATGCATTCTAGAAATTGTTTTAAGAGCAAACATGAGCATATATTGAAAGAAGGATGCATCTACACATGTATTTAAGGAATTTATTTCTTTGGTTCAGGAGCCTATTGGGAGGAAATTCAATTCTCTTATTTTTTGGGTGTAAACACTTATTGCTCAGCTTCTAAACAAAAGAATTAAAATTCCCGAGGTAGATGTGTGGATATATCCTTCTTCTTTCGATATATGCTCCTGTTTGCTCTTAACAACAATATCTGGAATGCACAACGAGCGAGCTAGCTACCTGGGTTTCAGAGAAACTCTTGCGGCGTTGCTTGTTTTGAATTACTGGCTGAGAGAATTTTCTTTGTCTGCGATCGCTAATTGCTTTGAATTGCGGTGTCAATAAACAGCAACTCGTGCTATTGTCTTACCAAATCTGTCCTTGTTGACTGAATTGAAACTGGAAGCGCTTACCACCGCTAGTGTTGTGATTTGCGAAGTCATAGCAAGGGGAATATTATTATTTTTCACGTTAACAGCGAAGGCCCTTGGGGAAGCGATCCTCTCCTTTTGTTATTGTGAAGTTGTTCTGAATTAGACAATTTTAAAGAGATAAAATACCACACACAAATATTTTTCTTCCTTGTCTTTTTTATTGTTCCGAAATGCTACCTTCTATGTTAATTACTCGTTTAGGAAAACACGAAAAACGTGTGATTCTGTCCTAAGATGTTCCGTGAAATGGCATTCTGCATTTGTGGTCAAACAATGATACATTTTTGATTGAACTAAACTGTTGCATAGGTAGCAACCCGACGTAGCAAGTAGCGTTCATGTCAATCGAAAGAGTGCTCCTTACAAAAGCTTCATATTTCCTTGGGGCCTCACTGACCAAATAGAACTCTTGAAACTAACTAGCAGTTTCTAACTAATAAATATTTTCATGAGTTTGGGTTTTAGCAACGATTTGATACGCTTGCACAATCAAGGGGAGATTTTTAACAGCAGAACTCGAAGCCAAGTCAAGAATCTAAACAGATCAGATTGCGAAAGACAACCTGAAATCTTGGTGGCCAACTCACTTTCAGAGTTTATTTAATGCAGTCACAATCAATTTTGATGCGGGATTAAATATCATGAAACTAGAGTGGATTATTGGGCCTGACACCAAATTTGCCCACACAGCCTATATGTGACGATATGATCAGCACTGAAGGTCTCTTGTTCGAAAATATTGCAGTTTTGGAAGATCTGAAGGGCTGTATATTTTCTTGATTTTTGAAACACTTTCACAACGCTTCCCTACATAATTAATGTTTTCGACTTTGAATTAACTACATGCTGCATGAAGAAAGAGCAAGTTCAAAGTAGAAGGATAAATCTAAACTTGAATGCGGAGATAGGTGAGAGGAAACTCGCTTGAATATCAATCTGAGGGTTGTTTTTTCGAGTCCCCACCTTGTTGAACGTGCTACGTAGAGTGAGGAGTCTACCAATCGTACAATATGCTTAAATTTAAAATTTGCTTCCCATCTGCCATGGTCCTTTTATTTTCGTATGCAAAAGGGTCCTAAGAAACTAAGAAGCAAGCAATACCTCTGCGGAGCAGCGTAAGGTAGCTATGCTCATCAACTTCCTTTCTGCAAATTGAAGAAGAAGAGCGAAGAAAGATTTTGCAAGGAAACTCAGTCAGAATAAGTTGACTTTTGATGTACTACAAAGAACATGGTCGCAGGATGATATTCAATCTATTCACTACGCAAAGAGTTTCAATTGAATGAAGAAATATTTAAGGTAAATGGAATGCTTGGCTCGGGCTCGGAAAAATGTAGGCCCATTTTTGGCCAGTCAGCTTTGTAAGGGAAATATCAACTCTTTTTGTTGATCCAAATGTGAGATAGAGAACAATATTAGAATTGTAGCAAGTCATCATGAAAGTCGTACATATTACCTGCGTGCAGTATTAGATTAGGTTATATTTAGATGGATAAGAATGCCAGGAAAACAATGCTTGACAATTTTAATTAATTTCAACAATTCCTTGTTCATGAACACACCTTTTAACACAACTATTACCTTTCTCGGAAAATACCCCTTTTTTAAGAAAGCTAGTTTAGAAAAATTGTTTAGACATTCCATGACAAATTCCACACAATTCACCACATTGCCTAGGCCCTACCCACAAAGGAGGGCACGGCCACAAATTAAGCATAGCCATTAGGAAAATATTTTCTGACTATGTTTTAAGGCCATAAGAAATCGCTGTGAAGAGATTTTGCAGCAATAACTAATTTTTGTGGAACAATATCTTAAGGGCTCTTGGACCTTTTACCCCTCTACTCCCCTTTTGACGGTCATCGCCATTTCAATTAAATTTACTTCTAGACAAAGACCTTCTGACATGAACGAACAACCACAACATTTGCAGCACTTTTTTGTTGCATATACCTAGTGTACAAATAAAAAATCTATTGAAATTGTTAAAATTAGCAGGAGTTAAGGAAACAGAGCCTGACAACAGTTTGCATGAGTTTTCTTTGTTCTGTTTACACAAAAACATATTTAAATCTTTCTGCCTATCACCTTCAACATTGCATGTGCTTCTAACAGGCTGATATTTATTTCAATAGTTGATATGATGGCTGATGTCAAATATTCTGGTAAGCGCAAACAGTCTAAGCCAATACTTAGCAAGTTTGAGTGTTTAAGAAATAAATGGAGGATTATCACATTTGGAATAGCAGTTTCAACTTGCATTTTTATGCTTTGGTGGTACAGTGGAAATAAAGTCAACCATGAAAGAAGTGGAAATATTTATGATGGAACCGAGAGCAAGCTTCACAATATACCAGAAAATTTGAAAAAACGAGGAAGTTATCCATTCAATAAGATTTTGATTGAGCCTGAATTACTGCCTAATAAATTATTATTTGCTGCTATTATTTCATCTGCTTCAACAACTCTGAAGAGTCGGAAGAGAAGAGACGCTATACGCAAGACATGGGGAAATTGTCACAGTGAACACTTAGAAGAGAAATTGCTTGGTAGAAATTATTACCATAGAAAGTCTGAAGGAGATACTGGAATTATCAAATACAAACATTGCAGAATTTTGTTTTATGTTGGAAAAACTGGTGACAAAGAGAAAGATAATGAGATCCGGAGAGAAGCTTCTATTTATAAAGACTTGATTGTCGTAGATACTGTCGAAAGTTACAGAAATGTTACATGGAAACTACGGACAGCATTTGAGTATATATCACATTTTGATGTAAAATATATTGTAAAAAGTGATGATGATGTTTATATCAATTTACCAAGACTTGCAAAATATCTTACAAAGTCGACATCAATACCAGCTACAATTTATGGAGGATTTACTTATACTGGAACAGTTGTCAGAGACATTTCACACAGGCATTTTGTTGCAATGAGTGATTTTGCGGAATATTATTACCCACTATTTTGCAAAGGTTCAATGGTTATCTTATCAGGGAATTTGATAAAACCACTTGTCAACGCACTCACAAATGTAAAACCATTCAATATCGATGATGCTTACCTTGGAATAACACTCAACAAAATGGGTATATCACCAACAAAATTAGACAAAATTGTACAATTTCAGCATCTTCCAGTGTTTCTGGATTACTTACAACTCTGTGATTTCTCATGGCTTGTTGGAGTTGGTGACGGTTTAGATGCTACAAAAATATTCAGTGTTCATGAAGCAATGATGCAGGGAGAGAATCTGCCCACCTGGATGTGTTGGCATCTTAGTTTATGTCATTTCATGTTATTTAGCATCAGTCTTGGATGTTGTTATGTCATTGCTAAAAGGGATGTAGTTGGTAGAAAGTTTAGGTGAAAAAATGTTTCAGAATATAATGTTTAGGTGTGATTATTTTAGTTTATTTAATTTAATTTCAATACCAAATTGTTTATGAATATACTGTAGTATTCTAAATGTGTATACAGCACTCCTGTTCCTGCAGGACAAGCATGTTTTGCTTGACTTAACTTCAAGAAAATATCACATTTTTTCTGTAATTTACTCAAAATCTTACTTGCACTGTAACAGCAACAGTGTATGCTAAATGTGTATACACCGTTCCTGTTACTGAAGGAGAATCATGTTTGGTTGAAAATCTTTGCATATGTTCCGTTATTGCCATGAAATCTAGCTCACACTGTGACTGGAAAGGTATTAACTAATTGTTCCCGTTACTACAGGAGAAGTAAATTTTCCTTTTCCAAGAAAATATTGCAGATTTTCCGTAATTTGCTCAAAATCTTACTTGCACTGTAACAGGAACGGTATGTACTAATTGCGTACATACAATTCCCGTTACTGCAGGAGAAGCATATTTTCTTTGATTTTGAAAAAGGTTGCAAACTTTTTCATTCATAATTGGCTCGAAATCTTACTGAAAATAGGAATAGTGTATGGTTCACTAAATACACCGTTTCTGTTAACACACCGTTCCCCCATACACAGTTCCTGTGGATGCGTGATAAGTAAATTTTTGCTTGGTTTAAAAAAAGCGGCTTGTGTAAAACGCAGGTCATGCAGGTTAAGAAAACGCGGGTTAAATCGTGCGGGTCAAAACTAGAGGCCATGGGCATACTGGCTTTCGGCTTACAGCCTACCGATATTGTAAGTAAGATAGTCCAAAGGTTACCTGGTTACATTGTGATAAGAAACCTTCAAAGTCTCGACGATCATTTGAGTGGGGCAATTTTGAATGCAAATTATCATTTGAGGCGGCTTGTGGTCAACATAATGAGATTTGTTGCTAGGGGAAACCTCTCCAACATAATAAAATCTCTGAGTGCTGCACTTAGTCCAAATGAGGATCTCATCAAAACTATTTCAAAACGCTGTATGTAAGAACTAAATTTGTCAAGATCATTGTTAGTTTTCTAAGAAATTTTAGGCATTGGATCAGTCAGCTTTCAACTGCTTGTAGCTGCTTTTAGCAAAATGTTAAAAATACCAGGTCATGGGTACCAATGGTTTCTGCAGTTTCTCAGCCTTCTCAAATTTTTGTTGCATTTGGTGATAGGTTCCTTCTTCTCCTTCGTAAGCATTTTGTGAGTTTTACCATACCACAACACAGCGGAAATATGCGCATTATTACCATCTCAGACAAAATATAAGACCTGCTTGCCCAAAGTTAGCCCGACATGCAAAGTGAAACGAACCTTAGTAATTATCAGTAAAAATCGTTTATGTGTATTTTTCGTAGCCGTATATTTAATTCTAGTTTAGTTACATGTTCTCTATGTTAATGGCTGCGGAGTTGTCACGGTCTCTTGCACTCCGTGGTATCGTCCTCGTAGTTTAGTAAAGTAGCTTGTACGTAGTGTCTTAAGTAGTTCGTTCTTGTAAAATTTTATATTTAATATAAAAAAAAAAAAAAAATATAAGATAGTTACACAATTTTCATTATTTTGGGAACGCATCAGGGACGTAGGAAGCATCTCCAACTTGAGGGGGCACGACACTTCAAGGGCACCTTTTTCATTAAACTAAAGGGGCACTTCCTGGAAATTAAAAGGGCACTTCTTTGTTTATTGCAAAATCTTGGGGGGGCACATGCCCCCAGTGCACCCCCGGTTCCTACGTCTCTGGAACGCATTCTTATTTCAAACACCCAGCAACTTGTTATCAAAAACTCAAGGGGTCCTTTCAAATCCAACGAACGACTGAACGAACGCTTTCCACGCACCTCTATAGCAAACGGCGTATGCCCATGGCCACCATTTTTGACCCACATGATTTAACCCGCGTTTTCTTAACCTGCATGACCTGCGTTTTACACAAGCCGTAAAAAGTTGCACAATTTCTCAAGGACTCGCAATGGTACCCAGGGTAACAGTTTCTGTCATTGGCTCAAAATCTTACCTTGCAACGAGAGCATTGTAAATATTTACCTAGCATGGTGGCCCTTGCTTGCTTTATGCCTGATCCAAATAGATTCAAGTTACTGTTTCGTGCCAAAACTGCCTCACTGAGCTGAAAATGCAGTTCAACATGGTAAAACACATTAATCTAACATGGTGGCCCATGCCCCATGCAATTAAATTCAATTTATCTTTTCGCGCCAAATTTGCCTCGTTTCAAATTTTGTTTTCATAAATGGCCTAAGGGCATGTGAGCAGAGCAGCTATTTGATGTCGAAGGGCGAAGCAGACAAGATGGAATCCCTCCATTGAAACGCCGGTCCCCTGTACTTCATCATGCCTGGAATAAAATCAATATATTCCCGTAATTAAAGACTGATTAAAGAGTCGATCAAGAGCATGGAGAAAGTTCTAGCTGCGCTGATCTGCCTACTTGCAGTGTGCAAAGTTGGAGAAGGAGGTATGGCGGATTTTTGGGCTATAATAGGCCAAAATGGCTCTGTTGTTTTACTGTTATTGCTAATCTGTTATCATTATTGCCAAAGGAAATTCTTGCTCATACAGTAAAACAGTAAAAGGCGGGTCTGCATGGGGTATTTTGCGTAGGCTGGGGGCAAAATTGGTAATGCTGATTGTCAAAAAATTGTAGATTATGTTCTGTTCAGTCAACATGTTCAGTACCTCAAGGAGAGTAGTTCTAACCAAGATCCTCATGAACATGTATTCACATTTTTCTCTTACACATTCATAATTTATATTACAGTCTTTCATGACATTTGTGGCCCCCAAGCTGATTTCTGAAATTTTCTTGTTTGTCACCCCCAATATCTCACATTTTTTCAAACAACTAGATTGTGGTGTTTCACAGTTTTGCCTTGGAGATAAAACTCATTGTTTGTGGCTTTGTCTTGTCTTCTATGGTTGATAAGCATTCTTTCAAACAGGCCAAAGTATAATTCAAAAATTATGAAAACAATGCCCAAGGGATGTGGGTTTATTATCTGATTTGAATAAAATTTGATACTTTCTCAAGGGCAATTAAACATTACTGTTTCTGTTTCCTTGCTACTTTTTGTCTTTGATATTATTGTGCTTCACAAGGCCATGAGAAATTATTTTCAGATTTTAACTTGTGTGGAACTAAAGCAACAAGCAAACAGTACATTTACTGTAACTTGGCCGTATTTGCTTTACCCTAAGCTGAAATAAAAAGATATTTTTGAGGGAAGCTATAGCTGTTAAGGCAGCCTTTCCTTTGATTTTGATAATTGTTCCAGTTGCAAAAGATAAATCTTGCATACAGCTTTATAGATGTATCTACTAATCCTACCTCCTCTGCAGCATCTGAGTGGTATGTACTATAGATGGGAACCATCGCTATGGCCAACTCTTACAACTACTCAGGAATGGCAGAGAGGGGGTATGGGGAGGCACCCCTTCTGCCTTTTTCTTAGGGGGACAAGGGGAAAAACTGCCCTTTTGATAAAACAGTATACCTGGTACGCTAAAATAAACTATGCACTTATGGCAGGCCATGATAGATTGTAAACTGGACCAATTTTGACGATTTATGACTTAATCTTTAGCAAAAGCCTGAATTAGATTTTGGGAATTTAGCAAATTTATTTGCTTTCAGTTTTACAGCTAGAAGCGAGTTTCTTAAAATTTTCGTTTGCGAAAACACTGAGAAGGCTCAAAAAATGTCAATCAAGTTTTCTAAAGACTCAACATAAATGGACAAAGAGAAAACGTTTTCAGGGTGATTTGGGGATTTAGTAATTAGTATTAAATTATTTTCTTTTCTATCAGCATGCAACCAGCCAATCCTGACACCATACATGAATTATTCTGAGACGTCTGCCTACAAAACAACATATGGTCCTAAATTTGCTGGCAAATACATTGCTGCTACAAGTCCAGCTTTTCCATGGGGGCCAAAAATTTCTTCAAAGCAAGAGAACCCTTACATGGAATATGTTCAAGTGGACATGCTTGACTGGTACATGGTAACTGGGCTGAAGATGATGAGACCAAGATATATAATGAAGCCTCTTGCTGTTCCAAAGCATTTTATTGTTATGTTTAAAACACAAGCTGGAAATTGGTCAAAATATAGAGGAAAATCAAGCAAAATGGTAAGTTTGAGTTAACTTGATTTCAAAGAGCATCAATGGCTTGCTAGCTATTGGATTTGTCCTAAAATATTTATGTAAAATGCTTCACAAATTTCACAGAACCCAAAGTCATTATTCCCCATGCTTCTGGCCCAGCATCTTAGCAATTTGATACATTAAAAAATGCTGAAAATTTTATAGTCCAAAATGTTTGTAGTCCGAAATATTTAGTTTCTGAAATTTTTTGCGACATACTGTAGAAAAATGACAACAAAACCTTTCCACTGTTGGGAAATGTTATGTCTTGCTCAAGAAACGCTTTTCATTGAAAAGGAATGTGTTGAGAGAGCGAAAAATATCAAGTTTTCTTAAACTATATCCAAAGCAATCATTCTTATATCTCATTATCCTCAACAATAATAATTTGTGCAAATTTCTGACCAAGAACGCCTAAAATGGAGTGGAAGGTATAAATGTAAGGACATTTTTAGTTGGAAATATGCAAAATTAAAAGTTAAAAAAGTTGAAAATTCATTTTTTTATATTTTTCACAGTCATCCGAAATCTCTGTAAAAACATCCGAGATTTCTTCAAAACACATCCGAAAATTTTTCGTCCAAAAGTTGTTTGTCCAAAATTCATTCGTCCAAAGTTTCTGCCTTTTAATGTACACAAGCCATTGTCTTCCTTTGTGAATTTCTAGCACCCTGTTGCCTCCTACATTCACCCTTATCGAACATCAATAGTACATGGTAGTTGGCATGCCTTTGGCTTACATTTTCTCTTGTGTACAACATTTAGGGTGATGACAGAATTTCTCCTCGTTGTTTTTAATATCAAATCAGCATTAGCAAAGGACCTGTAACAGAGCCTTGTGGTACACCATACAAATCTTCATCATAGAGCCTTGGTTTCCAGTGTTTACTATTGTAAGCTGTTTTTCTGTAAAGTTCGAAAGAAAGTAAAATTCAACCCAACAAACATTATAACGCATGTCATGCCAACAGAGCCTTTAAACTACATGCAATGAAAATAGTAAAGGACCTAGAATGAAGCCTTGTGGTCATGTTAACAAGACTTTTCCAATACTTCTTTTTGTTTACCATTGTGAACTATTTTCTCACTGCCACGAGTAGAACTGAACCCAACAAACATTNTGTTTATCTTGTAAAGTTCGAAAGAAAGTAAAAATCAACCCAACAAACATTATAACGCATGTCATGCCAACAGAGCCTTTAAACTACATGCAATGAAAATAGTAAAGGACCTAGAATGAAGCCTTGTGGTCATGTTAACAAGACTTTTCCAATACTTCTTTTTGTTTACCATTGTGAACTATTTTCTCACTGCCACGAGTAGAACTGAACCCAACAAACATTATAACGCATGCCTTACCAACAGAACCTTTAAACTACATGCAATGAAAATAGTAAAGGACCTAGAATGGACCCTTGTGGTCATTTCAACAAGACTATTCCAATACTTTTTATTGTATACCATTGTGAACTATTTTCTTGCTGCCACAGGTAAAATTCAACACAACAAACATTATAACGCATGTCTTACCAACAGAACCTTTAAACTACATGCAATGAAAATAGTAAAGGACCTAGAATGAACCCTTGTGGTCATTTCAACAAGACTTTTCCAATAGTTTTTATTGTTTTCCATTGTGAACTATTTTCTCGCTGCCATAGGTAAAATTGAACCTAACAAACATTATAACGCATGTCATGTCAACTGAACCTTTAAACTACATGCAATGAAAATAGTAAAGGACCTAGAATGAACCCTTGTGGTCATGTTACAAGACTTTTCCAATCCTTCTTTTTGTTTACCATTGTGAACTATTTTCTCACTGCCACAGGTAAAATTCAACACAACAAATGCTATGGCACATGTTATACCAATAGAGCCTCCCATTATAGCTCAGTACATTCAATTTAGACCGAAAATTGCAAGCAAAAAATCAATCTTTCTGAAGTTGCAAATATTTGGGTGTCCATTGTGGAAAGGTAAGAAAATTCATTGCCAGGTTTAACAAAATTTCAAGATTTTGTTCTGACAGATAGTGTAAATGATTACTATACCGGGTGTCCCAAAAAAAGTTCCGGCGTTTGATTGAACGCAGACAAAAAAGTTCATTATCTGGCAATTTCTATACATTCTAGGTACATGCTCAACATTTCAACTTACAGTTTGGCATATCGTAGGAAGAAATCAGTAATCTGAAGATGGAGTTATTAGTCTTAACATTGCATCTTCATGTTAAAGGCAAAACCAGAGAGATTTGTACACCTCCCTGCATTAACGTGGCGAAGGGGGAATCTCCGGATGAGCGGATGAGGAACACAAAAACTGAGTTTACACTTTCTTTCTCTCATTGCCTTGACGACGCGCAAGAGTTCTGCATATTGAGCATATTTGAAGTAAGATCTTAAAATCGAATCTAACAGGTCTCTGGGGAAAAATACTAAGTTGCACGAACATGGACAATGCACTATTGCTTAATATGGCAATTTGAAAAAGCAATTGAAACTATTCTTAGTTAAGAAAACACAGTTTGTTCTTCTCCGTGAAATCGTGAAACAGTATAATTCTCATTTGAAATTTCCAGTTGGCACAAGGCAACAATAACAGCAGCAAACAGTTTTTCCCTCTACCTATTTGTTTCACTTCTTCACACCTTAGGCCAATTGACACAATCAATAATAATCTAGATCTAAATTCTATTCAATTATAAAGCAACGTTTTCTCTTGTGAATAAAATTTCCATCCTCTCAGAACGTCAAGGTAATGAATGAATTGTCAGCCCAATTTTTCTGTTGCTCATCGAGGGAGTCCCCACCATCACGAAGCAGGAAGGCGTAATAATCTCTCTGGTTTTGCCTTGAACATGAAAATGAAATGTTAGAGCTCATACCTCTATTTTCAGATTACTAATTTCTTCATACGATATGCCAAACTGTAGGTTAAAATATCTAGCACGTAACTAGAATGAATAGAAATTGCCAGATTAAGAAGATTTTTCTCTGTGCTCTATCAAACGTCGGAACTTTTTTTGGGACACCCGTTAGGGATCTGTGGAGAAGAGAAATTTATGATATATCACACTGCATTGGATGGACCAAAAATAACTTCACATGTTTGGAATCAAATCAAATCATTCCAATACCTTCTATATTCACTTCATAACGAATTTTAAAACATATGAAGTTTGTTTAGGTTCATCCTGTAATTTATACCAGGTGAGTCAAAGAAAAGGCCTGGCGTTTGAGAGGTTACTTCTCCTCCCTGAATATACAGGGTGTCCCAAAAAAAATATGTGCCCCGTTAGCCTGAAGATTGCAACAAAACGGCAAAAGATTCTTGCAAAACTTTTGCATCATGTTGCTCTTCAGATATTCAATTGAAGTTTGCTGCAATCCCCGTAAAGATCCGTTAAAAAATAATGGAGCTATGACCTTCAGACAGAAGACCAAATTTGCCTGATGACTGAAACCAGCGGTCGGCCATTTTGTCTTACTATTTTGCAGTGATAAGTAGCTTCACGTGAGGTAAGAAATAATTTCTGTGAGGCCAGATATAGTGGAACTCTCTAAGAGTCATCATTGCTAGGAAGGAAAGCAAAGGGAATTTTTGCTCGTTGTTTTCACTCGTTTTCGCAAAGTTTTCGAAAGGGGCTTCTGTAGAAAATCTCCCATATGCACGGGAAGGAATGACCGATTAAAGCCGGGTAGGTTACTGAACCTAATTTGACATATGAGGAATAAACAAGACAGTTTTCAAATTCATTGCTTTGATATATTCAGGGAGCAGCATTTTTGCAAATGCAGGGCCTTTTTATTGACTCATCCGATGCTGATTGCACCACAAGGAAATACCCACTTCTGAGACCAACGATAAATCCTTCACTTAGCCGATTTGAAGAACGATTATTCAAAATGATTTGTCAAAATCCCACATCATACTTGGCCTATTTTTGTCGATTTTTGCACAGGCTGCTTTCCGAATTATGAACAATTTCTTGAAGATTATTGATTTGGAAGCAGTGTAGATTAATCGAAAACGTTGTTATGTATGTATATATGTATGTATGTACAATTTCATTATAGTGAATGACAGGTCTAAGCTAACAGCTTGTTTAAAGCCTGGTTCACAAATTAAAATAAAAAGTTGAAAGGAATAAGTTACAAAGTTCAATTACATAAGATGTTAAAACATTACAAATCATTAAAATTAAAATGAAACTGTAAAACCATATTTCAGATCAGACTGAGAAATAAATTTGTCCATAAAATGAGTCTTGCACTTTGCTTTGAAAAGCTCCAATGATTTTATGTCCTTCAGATGTCTTGGCAAAGAGTTCCACAACTTGGTTCCATAAAAAGCGAATGATTTTGTATAAAGCTTGCCTTGCCCCCCAGGGCATGCGAATGATTTATTAGAAGAAGATCGTGTGTTATGATTTCAATCGATAAATTTATTCAGATCGTAGCCTTCTGGATCCAGTTGTCAAACCAGATGACAAACAAATAAAAGACTGGTCACCGATGATCAGGAAATTATTTTATNAAAACCATATTTCAGATCAGACTGAGAAATAAATTTGTCCATAAAATGAGTCTTGCACTTTGCTTTGAAAAGCTCCAATGATTTTATGTCCTTCAGATGTCTTGGCAAAGAGTTCCACAACTTGGTTCCATAAAAAGCGAATGATTTTGTATAAAGCTTGCCTTGCCCCCCAGGGCATGCGAATGATTTATTAGAAGAAGATCGTGTGTTATGATTTCAATCGATAAATTTATTCAGATCGTAGCCTTCTGGATCCAGTTGTCAAACCAGATGACAAACAAATAAAAGACTGGTCACCGATGATCAGGAAATTATTTTATCAAATATCAGAAGAGGACATAAACAGAAGATTCACTTTGTCGTTATCATTCTGGTTGGATTCATTTCCTATAATGCCTAAGACGATTTTGATCATTCGTGAACCTGAGAGCAAAAAGAAACGAGTTGCGATTTCGATCACAGTTGGAGCTGCTTATGTTCTCGTGAGGTAAGCATTTAATTTGTAAGCGTTTGTTTAAGAAAGATTGGGGCGTTTGTAACAGACTTACAACTTGATTTGTGTATTCATTCAATCTTTTCAATCTTATTTTTCATTTTCTGCCAGCATGAGCGACAGCCATCCAATTTATGAGCGCTACTGAGACTTATGTAATGAGTCTTTTTTCATTCATTTCATTCATTTTTTATTATTTACCCCAGGTAATACATTCAGTTTATATGTAAGAAAACTGTTTTACAATGTGCCCTGCTCAAAAAAACAATAAAATCTAACCTAATTACATGGTGTATCTATGATATAAACTCTACAATAAAAACAAGGAAGGATATCTCGATGTGAAGAGAAAAGAAAAGAAAAATTGATCAAAAACACTGGTTTCAATGTAATAGTCTTCATCCGGGGATATATCTATGAATTTTTCAAAAAGGTCTTGAGTCTGTTTTTAAAAATCGCCAGTGACGGTCTACGCACGTAGCAAAGATTTCAAATGTTTAGGATATGATTTGAATTCATTTTATGTCTTTCCTTGCATTTAATGACGGTTAACTTTTCTTAAAACTATCGTCATTTCTAAGCTTTTTGAGGAAAGACAGAATGATTTTGAAGAAAACGGTATCAAGCAGAAGTCTTTCACTCTTCTGGTTTATGATTTAGAAATTGGATGGCGTCACCTCCTCAAATGAAAGATGCGCTGTAATTTCGAAAAATATTCAAGATTTAAGAAAGGTCCAACAATAGAATTATAGCAAGGTAGCTAAAGTATCTTGCAAACCATTCACTTCAAAGAAATAGTTCATAAATATTTACACCAACATTTTGAAAGATTTGGAACCTATGATAAGCCACAAGATCGACAAACGTACATTTTTCACCATGTTGTAGACCTTCCTAAACTGACTCACTTTTAGCTTCTTCTGCGCCCGTGATAAAGATTTCTGAACGCATTTGGATAGAGTCGAAAAGTTTTGATTTCATTTTGAAATGAAATGACAACTCGCTAAAGATACGTTTAAACCAAGGCTCGAAAATGCTTTATTCAAATTCTGACGCATTTGTAGCCACTCTGGTGTGAACCAAAGCTTTACAGATGAAAATAGTTTATTTCTATTCTTTTTTCATTGTAGGCATTACAATAGAGCAGTTCGATTTCCATTGTCATTACTCCCTGGACGTTTGCATCGACTAACAATAACTAAAGACATCAATTTCGTTCATCTGTTTATCAACTGCTTCAAACTTCCCAGTAAAAAATTGACTTACAACATCAAACCTATCAGGGAGCGTGAATTTTGGAACTTCAGGCCTACCAAGGTTTGTTGTGGAATTTACGTTTTATTCTATTGAATAAAAGGGCAGATTTGATAAAATTAACAAATACAGTAGATCCCCGCATGCAAGAACCTGCTTTTGTCAGCTAGGCTGAAATAGGTTCTTATTTTGAAGGTGCTAAGCCTAATTTCAAGGTGTAAAGGTTCTTTAGCTGAAGAGTGCCTTGCGTAGGACGTTTTAGAATCTTCGCCAAAGATGCTCAACCCTGTTTTTTTTTGGCAAAGTTATTACGTACCTAATAACCAATTCTAAGCTTACAAACAGCAGAGGAGGAAATTTAAATTTTAACAGCCAACTGGGACAAAAATTAATTTAATAACGAGAATCCAAAATGAACTTTGCTACCCCTGCAATCAGAACATATTTTCTAATCAAACTGAAACAGGTTCTTAAGTACAGGGTACATAATTTAGGAAAAAAGAATCTGGGTTCTTATTTTTGTATGTTCTTTTATGTGGGGATTTACTGTGTGTTACGTTTGTTGAAATGCTATTTCGTATGCTGCTGCAAGCAAAAGGAATTCTCTCAAGATGAAAATAATGAACAAACAAAGCCACAAACGTCTGAAACCAATGCGACTAACTGTCGCATTGTGTACACGAAGAGGTATTTTAAAGGGGCTCCGTCGTCAAAATGTAAACAAACGATGATTTTTGCAGTTTTTTAAAGGCAATATCACACAGGATTTTTCGTATTTTTTCAAAATGAAAGTTGCTGTTTGGGCATTAATCATTGTACTTCACCAAGGAACAAACCAAACATTCATATCTTCTACGATTGCTCGGATATAAGTGGATTTTTAACGGTCACTTTTTTGTGGCTTGGGTGAAGCCACCAAACAAACTGCAGAGAACAATGGATGAACAATGGATAATTCGCGACACGTGCGAGTTTACGGATTTGTTTACTGTTTGACGACGGAGCCCCTTTAAGGGTATGTTTGATTGGTAATTCCAACCCTACCAAATTCTGGAAACAGTTTACTTCGTAGAGACGGAAAGATCTTTTCCAATTCATTTTTTTTTTCATTTCATTTCTGGCCCCATCAGCCAAGGCTGGTTGCAATGAAGCACTGAAGTGTTCAAAAGCGGATGTTTCGGATTCACCAAAAGGGTTTGCCAGTGAAAACGACAATATCTCCAAAGTCTACCGAACCTTCTGCCATTTGGGACAGAAGGTTTAGAACGCCTTCCAAACGTACTAAACCTACCTTTTTGAGAATTTTGGAGTTAATAAATACAAATTCCGCGTCTGCCAAGTCTACCGTTTTCAGAATTGGCACAAGTCAAACACGCCGTAAGAAATATGAAGGATATATCCAAACATCTGCTTCAAGAAATTTATCTATTTGATGCAGGAGTCAGCCGTGGGTGTTTATTTACAGGGGCTACAAGGTCTTTTTTAACAATCAGACGACAGCCTTCCGATTTAATAACGGCCAGTTTCATCGCAGCTTCTACTTAAGTTTCTATGAAATGTGATTGAGCTGTTGGTATCCATTAAAACTTTCAAATATTCAGCGTTTAAACTATGAACAAATCCTCCATCCAAGTTTCGATTACCGAAGTTGTAGCGTATACTGTGGATTACTATTCTCTGTGAAAAATTGCCATTAGATGCGCTGTGTTTAGGCTAATTATATTCGGTGATTTGACACGCAGCGCCACGCAGATAGGACGGGTTGTACGCCCCTTTAAACGCTAAATATACGAGGATTTTAATGCCAACGGTTCAGCTTCTGCGTCAGAAAAGTAAAATCCGCGAGAATTTTCTTTAGATTTATCCATTTTAATTCATTATACACTGACAACTTTTCTTAATAACCCCTTGTGACATGCACAAGAAGACAGTTGGCCATACTGGTTGCAGAATCTTCTTTTGCGGCTTTGTTTGTCTGTTTGCTTGATTTGTTGCTTGAGAGAATTTCCTTTGTCTGTGATCGCTAATCGCTTTGAAATAACAAGGACAGGTTTTGTAATACAATAACATGAGTTGCTTTTGATTGACACCTCAATTCAAAGTGATTATCGATTCCAGACAAAGCGAGTTCTCTCAACCTGAAATTCAAAACAATCCTGAAACCAGTAGGGCAAACTGTCGCCTTGCTTGTGCACGCGAAAGGTGGTTTTTTATGAGATGTCACGAGTTTATAATAAAAGAAGAAGGATCAAGGATCAAACTTAAAACATATTTGAGTTGGGAATAATTTCATTAAATTTCCTGCCCTGTTCTTAAGAGAGATTTGGATTAAATGGCTAACTGTGGTCAAAATATTATATCTGCAAAGAAACAAGGGGATGAAGCTTATGGGTAGAATTGACGGCACTCTATTTCAGCTTTGTTAAACAGTTTGCAATTCCCTGTTCTTTAAAGCTCACTGTAATCTAAACGATACTAAGGTCGTAAGTTGGTTTACATATGAAGCTTTTTCTTTGATGCTGTCCTTTTAAGGTTGCCGATTCATGAAGACTGCCGCCGCTAACCTAACGGCAGCTTACGCCTATATGGAACAGATGGGAACTAAGACGCCCAAAGGGTGCTGTGACAACAACAACCAACACCCCTTCTCCCAAGTGATATTTCAGCTTTTCTTCCTACTCGTAGACTTGTCCAAAGTCTATTTCGTCAACTGTAATAAGTCCATCTGAAAGCATTTCGCTTTTCGCTTTTCCCTTCAATTTTTTTTTTTTTTTGAGAAATAAACTTGGGGCAAGTCTATTTTACTTGGGAAAACACCAGGTTTACGTTTCCCAATACGCTGATAAATTCAGCATTGGCCCCTTTGGCCATCTCAGTGGTTTGTATTGCTCAGTTCGACGTAGCAGTGCTCAGTAGGGTGAAAAATAGCTTTATCTCAATAAGTTTAGACATTCAGGATTTTGTATATCATTTGTCACGGGTCCTTGAGGATAATATAACTTCATACTCCTTTGGACTGACGAAACCTTGGAATCCCGTTACAACTTGAACCTCTCTGTAGCTTATCGCTTGTTCTTATCGGAATTACTAAATATTTGCTGAATTACCACGTTTCGAATACACATCTTGTAAAGGTTGATTTTTTTAAATATTTCCAGAAGTTTTGGTGGCAGACTATTGTAGCCTAGATGTTAGCTCACTCCTTCTGTGTTGAAGGCTATTTCTTCAAGTCTATGGAGTCCTAGGCCATATCGTGCCACTTTGAGAGGTAACACCACTCATCCTGAAAAGTCGCCAGCACTCCTTTATCGGAGTACTGTTATACACTTGATTGGCTTCTGGCTCTCAAAANAACAACAACCAACACCCCTTCTCCCAAGTGATATTTCAGCTTTTCTTCCTACTCGTAGACTTGTCCAAAGTCTATTTCGTCAACTGTAATAAGTCCATCTGAAAGCATTTCGCTTTTCGCTTTTCCCTTCAATTTTTTTTTTTTTTTGAGAAATAAACTTGGGGCAAGTCTATTTTACTTGGGAAAACACCAGGTTTACGTTTCCCAATACGCTGATAAATTCAGCATTGGCCCCTTTGGCCATCTCAGTGGTTTGTATTGATCAGTTCGACGTAGCAGTGCTCAGTAGGGTGAAAAATAGCTTTATCTCAATAAGTTTAGACATTCAGGATTTTGTATATCATTTGTCACGGGTCCTTGAGGATAATATAACTTCATACTCCTTTGGACTGACGAAACCTTGGAATCCCGTTACAACTTGAACCTCTCTGTAGCTTATCGCTTGTTCTTATCGGAATTACTAAATATTTGCTGAATTACCACGTTTCGAATACACATCTTGTAAAGGTTGATTTTTTTAAATATTTCCAGAAGTTTTGGTTGCAGACTATTGTAGCCTAGATGTTAGCTCACTCCTTCTGTGTTGAAGGCTATTTCTTCAAGTCTATGGAGTCCTAGGCCATATCGTGCCACTTTGAGAGGTAACACCACTCATCCTGAAAAGTCGCCAGCACTCCTTTATCGGAGTACTGTTATACACTTGATTGGCTTCTGGCTCTCAAAACAATGGGTTCCTATTGTTGTACCAATTGTTTTTGGAGCCAATCAACTGTGTAGCGTGACAGTACTCCATTGAAGTCTTTGAAATTCGATGGCAGTAGAGATAGCCCACTCTGTCCTGTCAGTACTCAAAATGTCATGATTTTTGTAAACAATTTAGGTATTTGTAAAGCAATTTGTTGCGACTTTGCCAAAGGGTAGCACATTGCTTGGAAGGAATTCTCAAATGTTTGTGGTGTGACCTGGGCTTTAGGACGATTGCTCTCACCAACCATTTTTTTTATAAGAGACAGAAGAATTGATCCAGTACTAAAAGTGTCCTAAAGTTCTCAGTATTTCATCACGTTACGTTCCTATTATCACCCAGGTTCCTTTGCAGGCACACTGAAATTTCATACCGTGTAAAAATCAATTTTGCCGGAGCGGAAGCCATATGGATCCACAATAGACTTATTACATAAGTCCTTGTTTTCTCTCCATTATCCCCCCCCCCACAATACCCATTCCGCTTCAACAAATTTTTAGCGGAATGACTATAGCAGTAAAAAATAATTCAATTCAATGGAGCAAAACTTAGACGAATATCATCAGTCTATATCCACACTGGAGAAGTTGAAACTGTTCTATCAGCTGAACTACTGCAACTGCACTGTGGATCCATTGTTTCCGTTTAGGCCAGGTTTGATTTTCAGACAGTCGGAAATTGTAGCGTGCTCGCAAAGGAACCCTGAATTACAATGGCTCTTTGACGGATTCTTAGGAGCTTCCTTGAATTTTTTGTGTTTACATAAGGAACCCACATGAAATTTTCACAACGAAGCTCACTGAAGGCATGCCACTATCAGGAAATAACTCAAGTACTTTCTGAGTAATAAGATTGGAGAAATTAATAAAAATAACTTGAAAATATGCTTTGGATTTATTTGACTGAAAGAAAACGTTCCTTAAATGATGTTGTGCCAGTTCTGAAGTTTCTTAATTTTTCAATGATTTGAGATTTGAGTTCGTTATAAGCAGTTTCTTGTAAAAAGTGCACGTATGATTTTCTTTCAAGTATTTGTCTCCGTTTCCATTTTTGTTATAAGTCAATGAAACATTCTCTTTAACTGTGACAATGTCAATACCTCAAACTGTCGTTGGTTAGAGTTTCAATATAGCAATTTTCCGGGGGAAGGTTTCTGTGAGAAATCATTCAATTCAACAATCAGAAAGGAAACCAAAATATTATTACAGTACATATGCAAAGAAGATTTTCATCGCTAGAACAAAGGAACAAAGAACGCATTGTATTGGACTTCTTTCTCATCAAAATGTATACTAATAAATACTTATTAAGCCGTGGTTTTTAATAACATGACATGGTTAAACTTTTCCTGGGAAATCGTTGATAGCCGAAGGGAGGTTTGAAAGTGGAGTAGTTGAAATAATATTTGTCAGAGAGCGGGAGTTTCATCGGGAAAGTAAAGAGGTTCAAAGATGGATTTCAAGGTCTGAATATTTTTAATTTTGTCGATACATTTTGGATACTTTTCACGTATGTCTATCATTGTTATATTGAAGTTAAAATTTGTGGAATTGCAAGCAAAATTGAGTTTCACTCTTGTGACCCTTTCATGAGAAATTTGTTAGTTCCTCGAGGGATTATACATAAGGAAACATAAAATTGCTTGCACGTATGTATTTTTGATGAGAAAGTCTTTATAACAAACTAGAAGCTCAGATCACGTAAAGATTTAAGAGCTACGATAAGCAGAAATGAGTTTCGCTCTTGTGACCCTTTAATAAGGAATTTGTTGGTTCCTCGAGTTNAGGAAGCCAAAATATTATTACAGTACATATGCAAAGAAGATTTTCATCGCTAGAACAAAGGAACAAAGAACGCATTGTATTGGACTTCTTTCTCATCAAAATGTATACTAATAAATACTTATTAAGCCGTGGTTTTTAATAACATGACATGGTTAAACTTTTCCTGGGAAATCGTTGATAGCCGAAGGGAGGTTTGAAAGTGGAGTAGTTGAAATAATATTTGTCAGAGAGCAGAAGTTTCATCGGGAAAGTAAAGAGGTTCAAAGATGGATGTCAAGGTCTGAATATTTTTTAATTTTGTCGATACACTGTCGATAATTTTTACATATATCATTGTTATATTGAAGTTAAAATTTGTGGAATTGCAAGCAAAATTGAGTTTCACTCTTGTGACCCTTTCATGAGAAATTTGTTAGTTCCTCGAGGGATTATACATAAGGAAACATAAAATTGCTTGCACGTATGTATTTTTGATGAGAAAGTCTTTATAACAAACTAGAAGCTCAGATCACGTAAAGATTTAAGAGCTACCATAAGCAGAAATGAGTTTCGCTCTTGTGACCCTTTAATAAGGAATTTGTTGGTTCCTCGAGTTTCATAAGGAATAATATGATTACTTGCACGTATGAATTTTTGATGAGAAACTCTTTACAGCAAACTAAAACTATGGATTTAAAAGCTTCGATATGTAAAAATGAGATACAGCCTTTTGACCCGTTCATGAGGAATTTGTTAGTTCCTTAGGGGTTATTCATAAGGAAACATAGAATTACTTGCAAGTATGTATTTTTGATGAGAAACTATTCATAACAAACTAGAAGCTCAGATCACCTAAAGATTTAAAAGCTACGATAAGGAAAAATGAGATGCAGCCTTTTGACCCGTTTATGAGGAATTTGTTGGTTCCTTGGGGGATTATTTATAAGGAAACATAAAATTGCTTGCAAGTATGTATTTTTTATGAGAAACCATTCATAACAAACTAAAGGTTCAAATCATCTAAAGATTTAAGAGCTCTGCGAGTATTAAGAAACTTTTGTTATTTAACTAACATTTTATTTTCCCGTCTCTTTTTACTGTAGTAATTGAAAAAATCTCTCTTGCATTGATAAAATCCCAACATTCGTTCGTCCAATTCTCGCATTATAAAGAACTCAACTCTCAGATGACCAAAAATTAAGAAACTCGAGTAGCAGAAAATGTTACTTCAGAAATTCATTTGTTCATTTTATTTCTTATTGGCAACGAAGTATTCATGAGAGCCACAACAGCGATGAAACAAAAAAGAATCAAGGAACCTGCTAAGAAACTTTCAATACCCCTAGGTACCCCTAATCTGATATTTTAAGAAGCCAAGGCCAGTTTCCTACTAGCTTCTTTTTTTCTTATACCCAATTGGCTTCTGTACAAAATAAATAAAATGCCCGAGGCAGAAGTTTAGATATATCCTTCTTCTTTCGATATGTGCTAATATTTGCTCTTTAAAACCATTTCTGGAATGCACGACGAGCGAGCTAGCGACCCGGGTTTCAGGGCAATTTTTGCGGCTTGCTTTGTTTTTGTTTATGTCTTGACCAACCGAGCATGGAATCCCTTGGTCTGCAATCACAAATTGCTTTGTATCTGGGTGTCACTGACCCGGGGGAGGTACTCATATATTATTGCGTACGGGGACGTGCCGCTGAACAGGGTATCATTTTCAGGATTCCTACTCCGGGACAGGGTATCACTTTCGTATGTTCGGCTCCATGACAGGGTCCATAATTTCTATAATTGACTACGTAACGTCGTTGTAAGCCAATTGCACTCCGCGAGAGTGACTTAAATCGTTTGAATGGCAACATTTCCACTTTTTCTGATAGATTTCTTTCAAATTTCCAGGGCAGCCTACGATTTTGTATGAAGGAACTCAAGAACAGGGCATCGTTTTAAAATTTTTGCTCCGGGACAGGGTATCATTTTCGGGAATTTTACTCCGGGACAGGATGCCTTGTCAGATTTCCCAGCGGCACCTCCCCGTATTTTCGTAAACCAAGTACCTCCCCCGGGGTCACTGAAAAGTAGCGAGCTCTATTGTAACATTATCTGTCCTTGTTGCTCGAAATAATGTTATTTTGCTCCTTGGAGACTTTCATCCTTCCAAAGGGATAACACATGCTAACGCTTGTAAAAGCCATTGCTGCAAAGCAGAAAATTTCATCTTAATTTTAGGCCTGTTTTGAAGGTTTCTTGAAGGGGCTTTCTTGAGAAAATCCATCATAATTTCAGAACAGTGTAGCCGATCTCAGTGAGATAATATTTAAGATATATGCAATCTTTTTCAGGTTTTTGTGTGCCAAGCTGCCTTGTTGTCATCCTTTGTTTTGACATCGCCAGATTGTCGAAGAAGTTCAAAGAGATGCACACAAACATTTGATCTCAGAGTCAAGAAACCTGCTTCAATTGTGAGTAAATTAGTATTTTAAAACATTACTCTTCATTTTTTCTTCATCTTATCTTGAGAGCAATTCCAAGGAAACAAAGTGTATTGATATTTGAACCTGAATTCTTAGGCCCCTTCTCTATGAATCGTCAGAAGCTTTTTCTGAAACGCTCGGTACAGTGTCCAAATGTTCCACTTTTCACAATATCACACACAGATCGACCGCGTCAATTTAGATAAAACCATATGATTGTTTATTTCTCATAACAATCTTTTCAGGAAGGGCGTTTATCTCACTATGAAAAACCTAATACTCGATTGACAAAGAATCTTGAAAGATCCTTGTACACTTAACGATTGTGTCAAAGTAAGTTACGTGCCATGAAACCGAAGTCGTTTTAAGGTTTTTAGATTGAGATTGTTAGTTTTTTCACATGGTTTATCAGTTAATTTTATTGTTAAAGATTGGGTGTGTGAATCAAGTAGAGTTTAAAGGGGCTCTGTTGTCAAAATGTAAACAAAACGATGATTTTTGCAATTTTTTGAAAGGTGATATCACACAGGATTTTTCGTATTTTTTCAAAATTAAAGTTGCTGTTTGGGCATTAATCATTGTACTTCACTAAGGAATGAACCAAACATTCATATCTTCTACGATCGCTCGGATATAAGTGGATTTTTAACGGTCGCTTTTTGGTGGCTTGGGTGAAGCCACCAAACAAACTGCAGAGAACAATGGATGAACAATGGAGAATCCCCAACAGGTGCGATTTTACGGATTTGTTTACTGTTTGACGACGGAGCCCCTTTAAAGGGAATAGACATAGCTATATCAACAACCTGCTATAAATAGGCTGAAGAAACATCCACAAACCCATTGTTTCCTTCGCCACACAATGAAACGGCAGGCGTCAAAGTTGTTGAATACAATAGATTTTATTTTTAACTTGGCCCGAGCCAGCTTTTAACTATGTCGATTCCCTTGAAGACCTTTTATTCAAATGTGAAACAGTAGAAACAGGTTTCATTGTATGAATTTGGAAGTTACAAGCCCCCTGGGAATATCTTTACTATTCCGGAGTACCATATTCTATCTCAAAGGTACAATGTGTCTTGTCACACTGTTGAATTTTTGCTCAAAACAAAGCCGTTAAAATTGCCCTGAAACTAGTAGGGCAAACTGTCGCCTTATGCACGCGAAAGGTGGTTTTTGAGAGAATTGACGAGTTGATAACCGAAGAAGAAAGGTTATGAGAATGATGATGATGATGATGATAATGACGATGATGATGCTGATGATGATGATGACATGATGTCTTTTATTTATTTTTCAGGGAAGAGATAACTGGAAGACAGCAGTTGGCACCCCAAACAGAGGCAAAAATGGAGATGCTCCCCTTGAAGTGGTTTTGGGAGAAATCAGAGTGAATATTGATCCCAGTGTTTTGAGGGTTTTCGCAAATGATGTAAGTAAAAGCTTTTGACTTTTGTCATTTGATCTCATTTTTATCTTAAATATATTTGGCTTTTCCCAAATTTACTTGACTCAACTCGACTTTTTTTGACTTATTTAAAGTCGACTTGATATGCTTTTAGCTTACTTTTCGTAGACAAACTCGTTCCTCCAGCTCGCTTCGCTCGCTGTTCGGTGTGACACGAGCGGGACTTGGGACAAGTCTAACTTTCGTTGCTTGGCTTGGCTTGGCTTGGCTTGGCTTGGCTTGGCTTGGCTTGGCTTGGCTTGGCTTGGCTTGGCTTGGCTTGGCTTGACATGCCTTGGCTTGACTTGGCTTGGCTTGACCTGGCTTGTCTTGTCTTGACTTGACTTGGATTGGCTTGGCTTGGCTTGGCTTGGCTTGGCTGGATTTGATTTGACTTGACTTGATTTGGCTTGGCTTGGCTTGGCTTGGCTTGGCTTGACCTGGCTTGGCTTGTCTTGGCTGTCAACCTGGCGTGACTTGCCATCACTTGATAACTTGCCCAGGCTTGCCATTACTTGGCTTGGTTTTTTTATTTGCATAGACTTCATTTAACTTGAGTTGATTTTACTTTGTTTACTTACATAGCTTGACCTACTTGACTTAGCTCTGCTTTATTTGCCTTGAACTAGACCATTTTGCATTGCCTTCCCTTTGGCTGACTTAACTTCATTCTACTTGCATTTTTTCTAAAATTTATCTCTTTCTACAGCCTGCTCTCACAGAGATATTGAAACTAGCTACCAAAGGTATGTAAATGAATAATTTTCCTTTTTGAAATTAGAGAGAGTACCTCTGCTGCTATCACTTAACGAAATGGGAGACTTCTCTTTGAGTCATTCGGTTTAGAGCAGTTGATCTAAGGATTTTTACAACTTCCTGTTTCTTTACTGCAGATACCGAAGATCGTAAGCTGATTGACCCTAAAATTCCTCTGAAAGAGGCAAAACGAAAGCAGGATCCGTTGGGATTTCAGCGGAAATCAACTGTCAAGCCTATCATCGATGAAGAAACTGGTGAGCTCCGGCCGACAACAGCAGAGACCCGGACTCAAGCGACGAGTACCCGGCCTGCAACCACTGACACCCAGCCTGCAACCACTGATACCAAGCCTTCCACAGTTAAGACACGGACTGACACAAGTGGGGCCCGGCTCACAACAATTGAGACCCGGGGTGACATGATCTCGACTCGGGCTACAACTGTTAAGACTCGGGTGAACACAACTGAGATCCCCTCACGGACATCAACAATACCACCTATAGAAGATGCCACAACAAAGCAAAGTTTGAGACCAGCTCAACGTGGTGGGGAACCTACGTTTGGAACAACGGATTCTACGTCAACCCTGGTGCCACCTCAAACTCTACCAGCTGTTACAAGAGAGCCATTATCAAAGGCAATAGGGGTGATACCTGACATCGAAACTACTTCCCCCGTTCCAGCAGGGTCGACCACTGCTCCTCCTCAGTCTGTAGATGATACCATCAACACTACTAGAGCGACAAATACTACTACAAGTGCTGCGATTTACGATACAAGCCCATTTTCTGTTAAACCAATAGTAAGTTTATTCTGCAAAGTGTTTATTTTATTTTATTTTTTTTAATCTATTGATTAAAAAAATTTTTGAATTACGAAACAGATACATTTCTATGTACGAGCCACAGGGGGGAAGGACACTATAGGTTATCTGGTCTCCACTATGGCTGGCACTTACAATTCAACTATGCTAGATATAAAGAACGTGAACAAAAATAAACACATAAAGGGATAGGGGATGCTGCTTTGGTGTTATGACATGACATACTGGCTGAGTCAAAATGACCGCCGACGTCTGGCATATAAAATTATCTGAGAGTCAAGTCATTTCCACGCGCCATGCACTACCCCATGCACTACCCCATAGCAAAAATGACCTCCAAGATGCAAAGACCCACCCTACTGCATACAGTGAGATAAAATCCTCACACCCAGGCCAACACCCCCAAATGTACATCCGAGTTAGTATAAATATATTAACCATTAGATTAAGTATTTGCCAATATTATCGTGTTGATGTCCAGGGAGCAGTGGCCTTTCAAACGGGGGTCCGGTACAGTAATCTGTATTAGCGATACCCAGAATTATGGACACACAAATCTTGATTATTTCCCCTTTCGCCATAGATGACTGAACAATTCTGGTACCTTCGAGGTCAAACTGGTCATAAAGGATATCCCGGAGATGAAGGCCCAATCGTAAGTATCAAAGAACTAATATATGGAACAGGAATTTAGTATCTTTAGATATTCGTTCAGGCAGCCATTTGACTTTCATTCAATGCCATGATGCAACAGAATGCCAAAACTCTTTAAATTCAAGCTGTAGTTCCTCACAGGAGAGCTTTCTGTCCCTCATGTAATTTCTTAGGTCAGAAGTGGTACACAACCTTGAGATTTCCTCTCGAAACATAATCGTTTGACTAATTTCTGAATGGTAAGATTGAAATTAGCAATAAGATAAAGATAAGCTAACAATTCGCATCAGGAGAAACTTGTTTGTATCTACCTAGCAGCCGAAGGTAATTCTAAGAACACTGAGAAGCATAGCCTGATAACCAGCCCATTATTCTTATCTCTTTAGAATAATGGGCTGGTTATCAGGCTATGAGAAGCGAAGCTTAACGAAGCAGTGTTCTCGTCCTTCCGCTCGGGACTCGAACCACCAACCTTTCTATTAGCAGGCCAGTCTGCTACCACCGAACCTGAACCATTTTTGAAAGAAATGATTTAATTGATAATGTTAACAGATTTACTATGCAAGGGTTGTTGCGATATTACTTTATTCATCATTTTAAAATTCACCAACATACAATATTGATATAATTAATACATTAAACACAAAAGAAAACTATTATAGCTAAATTTAACTTAATTAACACACAACAACTATACTAATCAATTGAATACAAATAAGGAGAATTGTATGCAAGGGAATTTCTTGAGGAGGAGCTCTCTCAGTAGCTAGGCTAATCGAGGAGAGAAATATTGTAAAGAACGTCTATAAAGGAGCCTAGCCTAAGGAACGCAAGAATACTACGTGTCTAAATTATGATAGTTCGTCAATTTGAAAAAAAATTTGACCAGTATTGGTAAATATAGATCTCATTTCTCTTACAGGGGCGTGAAGGAGAAATTGGCGATAAAGGACCTAAAGGCAACAAGGGGAAACAGGTAAAAGCTAATATTTTTTCTTAGGCATAACTTTCTGTCACAAATGGCCGCATGGAAGGATTAAAGATATGCTTGTTCCAGTAAGATTTGGAAGTTTTCATGAAAGTGTAAATGTTTGAATGTTTGAAATGACAATCATTTCGCAGACGAATCATGATCTTAATTGAGCAATGAGACTTAAGGAAGGACAGTTGCAAAACCACCGAGTTATCGAAAAAATCTAATTCTCAGTGTCAAGGTGAATATATGAAATTAATCAAACAATCAATCAATCAATCAATCAATCAATCAATCAATCAACCAATCAATCAATCAATCAATCAATCAATCATCTTCTTGATCTTCTTTGGAAACTTATACTGCATTCAGTACGCTGAACATTGTGGTTATTTGTTCGAAATTATTTAGACATTTAGACGTGGGTAGACATAGTTATTGCTCCCCGTGGTCTTGTCCTAGTAGTAGAGTTAGAGTAGCTTATAAGTATAGTAATTAAGTAAATATGTATTGTAAGTTTTTAGCCGAATGTATAGAAAAAGAAAAAAAATTATTTAAGCAGTTGAAGCTTTTGGCAGTAGAATTAAAGTAATAAGTAGAAAGAAACCGTCCAGGGAAATTTGCATAGTTAGAGGTATGTATGCTTATTATCCATGAATTTTCTTTCAGGGACCATCTGGACCTGTTGGTTTACCTGGCCCGATGGGACCCATGGGCCCAAGGGTACGAATTTTTACATTTTGTGAGTTAAATGTAGATCATTGTTTTTGATCATTCAGGATACCTTCATGTTAGATATTAATCGGAGGTAGGCTACATCCCTTGTTTCCTTGTTCTCTTTGACTTTAATGATATCGTTTCAGTCAACAGAGGCTCGTAATTTCAGTCTGAGAAAATTTGCCTTATTTAGGCCCTCGTCACAAGAACTTGTGGTTGCAATCAGCTCGCAAGATTCAACGAATTCAATTATGAATTAATAAAGCTTCAATCGACAATATATACTTTACATTGCTTATTAGTGTTAATTTTTCTTCATTAAATGAATGGGATTTTGCTGTATTTTGTTGGTGGGTAGACTTGCACTAAGTCTTTTTCGTCAGTTTACGAAATAGACTTTGGGCAAGTCTACCGGGTGTCCCAAAATGATGTATTATCGTTTGATTGCTTGTATGTCCATAACCGATGAACCGATTTTCAAAAACTGGTAAAACCACAACCAATATCTTAAAATACAATTTAGCCTTTAGTCAATCAAATAAAACAAAGTGTTTGAAAATCGGTTCATTTGTTATGGACATGTAAGCAATCAAACAATAATACATCATTTTGGGACACCCGGTAGTTCGGGCGAGGTGATATCTGAGAATGGGCCTAGACAGGAAATCTTTAACATTGTATGATTGGAACACCGCAAAATAACGCAAAAGCAAAGAGAGCTATCTCTTATATTATATATTGATTATTTATTAGAGCTGATACTTTACCTCAGCATACAAGGCTTCTTCAGAGCTAGGCTAACGGAATTAAAAGTTCCTGTTGCTTATATCACGAATGCATGTTTCTTTTTCAAGGGTGTCAAAGGAAGATATGGAATTCCAGCTATCCATGGACGTGGAAGGGATGGCGCAAGGGTAATGTTTTTATCAAATTTCTCTAACTTTTGCATCGACGATCAATCTTTAATTTTTATTCAGTGGTCCTAGATAATCGACCAGTGTTTTGCCGTACTTGATTTGTATAATGCAATGAATCAAGCCTGGGAAAAAAAGCAAAAAGACAAATTGCACAATTTTTTTCTGAGAGCATTATCCAAGCTGGATAGGCCTGAAATTTGTACACTTTCGCCCGATTTTTTGCCTAGTTGGTTACGATGAAAATCAAGACTTAATCAAAAGTACCAAAACAAAAGTTTTTGGAAAAATTTAATCTTGCCATGAAAATTACTCTTTTTTACATCCAGGAGACCTGATGTCTTTTTCAGCTTGCAGTTGAATTTCATTTCATTTTCATTTAAAATATTTATACAGGTTAATAAAGTTTCAGAATAATATCTGGTTTTCAAACTGACCTGTTAGAAAAAAAACCTAAGCTGCAAAAGGAAAACTAGTTACAATGATATTATATATTTACAAAAGCCAATCATTTACAGTATAATACAGTAAATAAACGGTGAATAAATAAAAATATGAAGGAAAGCACGTAATCCGACTTATTATATCAGATTTTTGAAAGCACCAAGAGAGGAAGCTGATTTACTAGCTTTATCCAGGCTGTTCCAAAGGGTGGTTCCTCTGTAGCAGAAAGATTTCTGACCTGTTTTTGTTTTAAGTAATGGTATTTTCAGATTCAGATCTATCGATCGCAGATTTCGTTCATTACTGTCGGAGCATCTTGTGAACAACGAGAACAGATAATCTGGAGCCAACGAATTTAAGGACTTATACATAAGCGAAGCTGATTCTTTGAAAATATGCTGCTTGACTGTTGCCCATCCAAGGCAAATGGCATTAATTGTATTTAAGAAAATCAGATATTAAGACTAATATCAAGTCCATGTGAGAACTTCTGGAAACGACTGGAAATGAAAGTTATGGGCAGGATTATGGGTATTTTCACATAGATGTGACATAACAGGAATAAGGTTGAATCTGTTTTGAAGACTGGGAACCAAAGCATAGGGCTCAAATCTTTCAAATCTTAAAAAAG
>REGL01000298.1:135512-146154 GCA_004194395.1 Aurelia aurita complex sp. Pacific
GAAGGTCTACAATATGGTGGCAAGCAGAAATCTGTAGCTTTTCTAGTTAAGGATTTAGAAATTTGATGACGTCATAGCCTCAAATTTAATAAATGCCGCCATATTGAAACTAATCAAGATATCAATAAATTGCCACGGCAGATTTACAGCAAAAACCTAAGTTCTTTCCTAGCCATTTATTTAAAAGAAAACTGCAATAGAATTTTACACCGACCTTTTTAAAGATTTGAGCCCTATGTTGGGAACCAACAATGACAGACGGTGGTAAACCAACTTTTGTCCTTAGTCGTTAATCTCTCATTAATAACTGTGATAAAGCCAATAAATCGATCCAGCCTTCAGTTACCTTTCACGAAGCCGTGAATGAAAGCATAGGGCTAAAATCTTTCAAATCTCTAAAAAGGTGGGTGTAAAATTCTATAACATTTTTTTTTATTCAATGGCTTGAAAGGAACTTATGGTACTTTGCTGTAAATCTGCGGTGGAAATTTTTTGATATCTTGATATCTTTGATACATTTTCAAAATGGCGACAATTTATTTATTTTTGAAAAAATTGATGAAACATTTTGAAAAATTTTAAGTCATCGTAAATCCTAAACCAATAGAGGGAAAATGATATAATCTTCAAGGAAAGCATAGTCAATGAAGGTCTACAATGTGGTAGCAAGCAGAAATCAGTAGCTTTTCTGGTTTAGGATTTAAAAATTTGATGACGTCATTGCCTCAAATTTGATAAATGCCGCCATTTTGAAAATAAGCAAGATATCAATAAAATTCCACGGCAGATTTACAACAAAACACCCTAAGTTCCTTCCAAGCCATTTATTTCAGAGAAAACTGCAATAGAATTTTACACCGACCTTTTGAAAGATTTGAGCCCTATGTTTGAATGAATTACTTATTGTGTTTATGCATCTGAAAAGTTCCGCATAAATTTTCTTTAAATCTTATCTGATTGGCAATCCAATCAAAAACCAAAATTGATTTTAAGGTTGAATTTGATGAAGGAGATTATGAAAGGAAATGTTATAAATTTAACTAGGTCAGAATGACCGATTGATAGATGGTTTTCTTTTCTTATTGGGAGAAAAACAACTTTATTTGTGCACATTAAAATCTGTTTTGGGCCGTTAAAGTTCCAGACGGTAAACTTGTGTTCTTTATATTTGCAGGGTTATTTTGGAGCCACTGGTCGAAAAGGGGCAAATGGAGCCAAAGGATTCAAGGTAATTTCGGGTAGTGGTTATTAATAGATGCATCACAAAGGGAACATGTTTTGAAATGGTCACAATGGATGCTTGAAACCTCGCAAAAGTGTAACAATTATTCTTCCTTTATACAGGAAATCCCCTCGTATAAGAACCTACTTCTTTGACAACCAGGCTTAAATAGGTTCTTATTTCAAAGGTACTAAGACTAACTTCAAAGTATAAAAGTTCTTTTGTGAAGAGTGCCTTGTTTAGGCCGTTTTAGAATTTTCACCAAAGATGCACAGCCCTGTTATTTGTTTTGGCAAAGTTGTTATGTACCTAATAACTAATTTTAAACTTACAACCACCGAAGCAGGAGGTTCGAACTTTAACGGCCAGCTTGAACAAAAATGAACTTAAAAATGAAAATACAAAATCAACTTTGCTACCCCTGCAATAAGAACATATGTTTCTTCAAACTGAAACAGGTTCTTAATTGCAAAGTGCATACGTTGAGAAAAACAGCCTCTAGGTCTTTATTTGTATAGGTTTTTATATGCGGGGATGTACTGTATTAGAAGTTTGATCAAAACCCAAGGCAAAACAGTTTAACAAAGCCTCCAAATTCTATAAATTCATTTCCAACACGCTTGGCTATTTTTCACTGTATTCTAGCAAATATAGTTTATGATGCTAACTACATAAAAGTCTCAAAAGTTGATGAATTTACACAAATATTACATTCAAACTGAAAGTAACCAGGGCAATGATATTGATCTCTTTGCTTCATTTTATATCAATTTTTCACCGGTTGAAATTACTTCGAGACAGAGGCCGACAAAATTGTTTCCTTCCTGGGAACGCGAAAGAATTGATCAAAGTTAATGAAAGTCAAAGTTCTTTTTAAATGAAAGTCTTTGAAAGAGTTCCTTCATTGATGGTACGTAAAATGTTAATATGGCAGTTAATTTTGATATCTCAACAAACAACTATTTACTGCATGAAATGCCTTGCACCCTGGCAGCAAAGGCAGAATTTTATTTGATTTTGAGAAAAATACCTGTGGTTATAATTTCCTGCCAAAGATCTCGTGGGAACGGCGTTCCCCTTTTCACACTCTTTGTCGTGCTCTGCTTCGAGATATGATTGCCCCATATTTTCGTAGATATTTTCGTAGCTACTTACTAACTTTTATTGAAAGTAAACAATTTTTTAAAGCTCCATCGCCCAGATCTGAATCCGTAACATTCCAATACAATCATCTGAAAGTAACGATGAAATTTAAATTCTGAGTTATGATCAAACTGAAATGTAAAAATAATACTACAAGGGCCTTTATATTTTTACAGGGAGAGAAAGGCTACCGAGGGCCTCCAGGGCAACGAGGATTGAATGGAGAAAAGGTTAGAATGTTTGCTTTCGTCAGATAGTCCGCAGATAATGTCAGGAGTTCCAAATATAGGGTAAATGCCTTTGAACTGGAAGGCTTCACTCTTTAAAGATGAAATTTGTACTTTCCAGTATTTGTTAAATCTAATAGCCTGCGTGCCGTGCAGTCTTTCATTTTTCTTGTTCTTTCAATTTTACAAAAGAAAGACTGCACGCAGGCTATGAATCTAGAGGATAGTTTAAAAGGCCAGAACCACAATTTAACACACTGAGAGCAGAGGTGGAAACAATATTTTAATTTCTGGGACCAAAGAACTCTTGAAAAAATTTCTGCGAGAACCAAATGTGCCAAAAAGGTCCACTTGGTGAGAGGTCATAATATGTAATACATTAAAAAGCACAATTTTTGTATAAATTGTACTTTGACAAATTTGGTTACTTTTTTAGCTGATTACTTTCTGAATCATAAACAGTGACTCAAAATTTCCTTTGTCTGGAAACAGTGGTAGAAACAGTGGCTTTTTTTGGTTGAACAACGTCAAATTTTCCAGAGACTTGTTTGAAATCCGAAGAGAAAATTGGGAAGTTTACATTATGTTAGAAAATTAGTTTCTCCCTTTTCTCATTTTTCTTTTAGAATCCCTTTTCCTTCTTCTTTTCATTCCTCTCTCATTTCTTTCTGGTGACCTGAAAAACTTTCTGGTACCATTGGTGCTGTGGCCCGCTATTTTTTCCACCTCTGACTGAGAGTCTTTAGCTGGGCACTGTTCACCGTAGGAAGCGTCCGGTACTCTTCAAAAGTAAATCATTCTGGGGGCAATTCAAGACAGAACTTTGTATACATTTGCCTCTTTGTGAAATTATCAAGCTCTTTATCATTTCAACTATGTCTGATAAAACATCTTTCTGTATGTCAAAACTTTTAACTTATGATTGTCTCTCCCATTTGGAAAAGATGCTACATTATTAGTTTTTAGGCCGTGAAACACTACTAAACTTCCTTTTTTATTCGCAGGGTATCTTTGGTGAAATGGGTAAACCTGGTAGAGAAGGACCTATCGTGAGTTGTTTTTCTTTTAACGTTTTCTTTTGACAATCATCTTAGATTTTGGCACAATATTCCACTGAAATATATCATATGTTAAGCCTAATTTCCAGTCAGTGGAATTTTCCGAGCGGGCGGAATTTCAGACAATAAAAGGTCGCTCAGCCGTAACTTTCTATTCAATACCAGAGCGACATTTTTTCTCAAATACAATAGAAATTCCGCCCGCTCCGAAAATTCCACTGACTGGAAATCAGCCTTTAGTAGACGGAAGTTGTGATTTTAGCAACATACCATTCGCAAGAAACTTCCACCTTCTTTCATTATAAATTCTTATCTCGTTTTAGGGTTCTCCTGGCCCTAAGGGGGCTGAAGGCGATCAAGGTCCACAAGTAAGTCCCATTTACGTTATTTTGAATTTTAAACTTCTGTTTTTGAGTTCTGTTCATGCATATATTAAATTTGCTTTTCTCCCCAGACGTTTGTGTCCAGAGTCAATGAATGCCCTGCTGTATGCGTTCAGGGCCTAATGTCGTCCCCATAAAAGCTTACAGTTTTCTTATCATGCCTTTATTGAGTATTTGTCTATCTTTAGAGTATTTTATAAAATCTTACGAGCTTTTGAATTTATCATTTATTTGGTGAATCTGGCTCATAGCTTACATAGCTACTAGCTCGTAGCTTTTTCAAACCAGAAGTGTTTCTTGATCACCCGATGTATATTTACCTTTTAGCATTTGTCTGCTACCAAGGTACCTCCCTTTTAGCCATGCATCCCTTCTGAATTGATGAAAGGAATGGATACAGTTTGATATAAAATCTAAATAGTGATTTCTACTGAAGGCAAGCTTTCTCAGAAGTTTCTTTGCACAAAGTATTATCCTTTTTGTCATTTGAAACTAAAGCCTTGCAATAGACCTTTTCAGAACTTATTTCAACTCGAGGCAAATGTTGCGAACCCCAGTACAGCCAGAAATCCAGCATCATACCTGTTTCTATACAAGAATGCGTGCAAAACCAATCCATTCGTTGCTGGGGGCAAATAATGCACTTGGGATTTAGCTTCACATTACATCGAGGTAAAGGCTGTATGTCAAAAGAAGAGACATGATTTCCGAAAAGGTCTATTTACTTGTTGGAATGAATTACGTTAAACCTTGATATATTTTAGTTAAGTTTCATTTTAACGAGATTTTGAAAAAAGAAGCTTGTTTCTTTTTTCAGGGATCAAGAGGGGAAGAAGGACAACCTGGACGTATGGGCAATGATGGACCTGTGGTAGGTTTTTTTACATACAGGGGTGAGTGGCCGAGCTGCTAGGTTAAGCTCGGTCAAGTGAGGTCAAACTCCGGATGGGTGACCTCTCTGGGGCTTGACCTCGCAACTCACCTTGCCGTCCTTCGGAAGGGACGTTAAACTAGGGTTCCCATGCCTGGATACGGCATGCATAGTGGGCCTAAATTAGCTTTAAATTGCTAAAAATCCTTCCAGCCCACTTAAAGTTAGTTGAAGGAGATAAATAGCTAACTCAAGAGCTAATTATGCATGTCTAAAATTAGCCTATTGTATTTGATGATATCGACACGTGCGTGCATATCTTTTCACTAGGGAAGCAATTGCGTGCGTAGGCGTTTCTTTGTCCTATTTATAGATTGCCTCTACTTAGCTCCGTCAACTAACTTTAAAATAAATTACCGAAAAAAAAGAATAATGATCAGTTTTCAGCCTTGGTCGTTTGTGATTTACCGTTTCAGAACATATGAAGCGATTGGTTCTGGCTCTGCAATCTGTTTTGGCTTTAGACTATTATTATTATTATTTGTTCAATTTATTTATTGTTGGATTACAACCTATACCAGCTGAATAAACGTAGTTTGCTGTTTAATTCCAACCTTAAAAATTTATATGCAGTATTACATAAGAAAATAGTGGGTAAAATATTTACAAGTCATCAAAGTATACAATATAAAACAGATATCTAAGACATTTATCATAGAAAGCCCAAGCTTGGAAAGAAAATACGGCATAAATGTCAATTAATGCCCTGTAACTAGGGTTGTGCCATGGGCCTAGGCTTCTGTATTTTATTAGTTAGGTAGTTCAATAGGATTTTTTCTGTTTTCAAAGGGTCAACGTGGAATGCCTGGAAAACCTGGAGATCGTGGCATGAAGGTAAGTCCCGTTCACGCAGTGAAAATATTGCATTTATATTTATACTGATGCCTATAGATTTGAATTCTGACTTTGTATTCAGTGATCTCTTTGGTCTGAACAGCCCATTTTCCTAACTCTATGAAACAGCCCGATGACGGTATTTCAATGTTTGGGAAGAGCGGGTTTTCAAGTTAGCCTCACTTTTCGGCGACTATTTTAATCTAAAATCACATGATTTGTTCTATGTTGAATCCTTCTGCCCTCATCTCAGCGTAGACTCACGAAATAGTCCCAGTTATCGCAACAACAACAACAACAACAGCAATGACAACAACAACAACAGCAGCAACAACAACCACAACAACATATTATAGCAATAACTACAAATTTGTAATCAGTCTAATCTCAGCGGTGACTATTGGAACATTCAGAAATATCAGGCATCAGTTTTGGAAATTCATTAAAATCCGTTCTACAAGTCGTCTAATCTGTAGAGAAAGCTCTTTCCCTTACTGTTTTGGTGAACGGCTTTTTGAATGTAGGCCAAACCTTTTTTGTAAGATGATCTTCAGAATACAATTTATCTCTTGGAGTGAAAATTATTGGAAGAAACGTTGATAGAAATTGTCATTTATTGGTTTTATTTTTCTCGATTTCTTGCAGGGGTTTCGTGGTGATATTGGATTCTTTGGTGAAACTGGACTGCCTGGAATTGCTGTAAGTTCGGTACTTTTGTAAAATTCGTTTTCAAAAATAAATTCATGAGATCTTTGTGAAGATGAGTTTATTCCTTGACCTTTTAGTCCAAGTCAAGATTTATTTTAATGCAGACATGAAGTTACAGGCTTACGTAGCATTACTTTTGATAATTAAAATTTGAGCCTTTGGGCGCTTCCTTGCCTGCGTAAAATGAAAGGTTGTTCAAAGTCAACGGGGGGCTACTTCTCTTTTCAAAATACTAGATATATCGTAAATATTTTGATTCAAATAGATACCAACATAGGGCTCAAATCTTTAAAAAGGTCGGTGTAAGTTTCTGTTACAGTTTTCTTTTGATCAAATGGCTCGAAAGGAACGAAGGGGCTCTTGCTTTAAATCTGCCACGGAAATTTATTGATATCTTGATTAGTTTCAAATTGGTGGCATTTATTAAATTGGTGGCATTTATTAAATTTGTGGCTATGATGTCATCAGATTTCTAAATCCTAAACCAGAAAAGCTACAGATTTCTGCTTGCCACCATATTGTAGACCTTCATAAAGTATGGTTTTCTTGAAGGTTATACCCATGGACTATCAGTACGCGAGTCTTTGCCATCGCTTGTTCCTCTATTGGTTTTGGATTTACGATGATTTGAATTTTTTCAAAATTTCCCATGAATTTTTTCAAAAATTATTAAATTGCTGCCACTTTGAAAAAATCGAGATATCAAAAATGTCCATTACAGATTTACAGCAAAGTACTATAAGTTCCTTTCAAGCCATTCAATTCAAAGAAAAATGTCATAAAATTTTGCACCCACCTTTTTAAAGATTTGAAAGATTTGAGCCCTATGCAATAGATATCTACGGTGAAGCCCGAGATTATTCATACCTATGCCAAATTTGGAGTATTTTCATTCCTTGAAATGTCTCTTGTAGCACTTGTTTCAGCCTTTTATCACATTCTTACGAAACTTCAGCCACAGCAAAAATTGGTCCTCAAATAGAACGATGCAAAATACTCAGAATTTGGCATAGGTATGAATAATTTCGGGCTTAATTGTATATATATATTGCTAATTTGAATGTTTAATGTATTTTTAGGGTTCTTCCAACTTCCATTGCAGTACATTGATGCCTTTATAGCGAGCCAAATGAATGAGCACATAAACTTGAATATAAGCAGCTATTAAACAGACTCATCTTGGAATCAAGTATTGACAAATTGTTTTTATAAAGCTGCAAGAAACATGTTTGGGCCTCAGATGTATCGCTAGTTTGAATGTTCAATGTATTTTTAGGGTTGTCAACTTCCATTGCAGTTCGATGATGTCTTTCTAGCNACCGTCTGTAGAATATTTGAAGACCTTGGTCTGGTTTCGTCAGATAAGATAAGAATGAGAACAAGGAGGAATCGCAAAACAGGATCCCAACTAATACCAATATATCTTCATTGCAGGGAAAACGTGGTAAAGCTGGCCCAGTGGGACAAATTGGAGCTCCTGTACGTATTCAGCTATTTTTTCCTTGTAAATTGAAGAGTGAGACTTAGCTATGTGAATTTTGCAATATCTGAATATGCGAGCTTGCAATGTATCCAAATCTTACAAACATAGAATTCTTGTCTGGACATCAATATCTTTCGAACTCAAAACGCTTCTCAAATACATTTTTGAATCATGTTTGTACTTGCATGAGTCAATTTGATGTTACAGTTTCAAATGCTGCAATTTTTCTTGGGTTTTTCCAGATTTTCCGAGATTTGCTTAAATGAACCGGGAAAACTTTGATTTATAAAAGGGTCATGATCAAACATCTGTGACGCAAAAGTTGTTTTGTATCTAAATGACTTGGTTACATTCCTACTATTTGTTGCTATTTTTATCGATGTGGCAAAGTGACCAAAATAAGGATTGCATGAAAGCAGATGGTTCTAGAGCCCGTCGAAAATATTGAGGCTAGTAGTGGAAGTCTAGTTGTATTGCAGTGGATCAAAATCGATTCCCTGTTTTGATGAATTTTTACGGCTATAAATCTATAGCTGCATGCACTCACTAGATCCTTGTTTTTGGCAGTTTGCGATCGCGAAAAAAATAGCACACAAAAATATCAATGTAGACTAGCTATTTAGCCACCAAACAATCTTTGAATCACTTGTTTCCGTCGATNTTGTTTTGTATCTAAATGACTTGGTTACATTCCTACTATTTGTTGCTATTTTTATCGATGTGGCAAAGTGACCAAAATAAGGATTGCATGAAAGCAGATGGTTCTAGAGCCCGTCGAAAATATTGAGGCTAGTAGTGGAAGTCTAGTTGTATTGCAGTGGATCAAAATCGATTCCCTGTTTTGATGAATTTTTACGGCTTCTATAGCTGCATGCACTCACTAGATCCTTGTTTTTGGCAGTTTGCGATCGCGAAAAAAATAGCACACAAAAATATCAATGTAGACTAGCTATTTAGCCACCAAACAATCTTTGAATCACTTGTTTCCGTCGATCACTTTATTTGTGTAAAACATTTTCTTGGTTGCCCGGTATCGTCTCAAGTTAGACCCTCATATATTTGAAGAGGAATCTTTGAAACCAGTCGATCAATTTGTTATTTACAACCACCTTATAGTACAACTTTTGCATTAAACTCGTATAATAATTATTTTATTTGTTGTTGTTGCATATATTTCTACCTTGCATCCGAAGGTAGTTTTAGGACGCTGAGAAGCGGAGCTTATCGAAGTAGCGTCCTGGTCCTTCCTCTCGATGTGACCACACCTCGTGCTCCCTTTAGCCTGGAATTATAGAGAGTTGGCGACTCTCCTCGCACTTTGTTGCAGGTTTGACAGGGCGATGACTCAAACCACCAACCACAAAGTCAATCGTGCTACCACTAAGCCATCCCCGCTAATTAATTACTTTATTATTTATTTCCTTCTCAGGGTGATCCAGGGATGCCAGGCATGGCTGGGAAAATTGGACCTCCTGGAAAAGAGGTATGTGATACTTGTTTCGTTTTGTCACTTGTAAATGTTTACAGGGGCAAGAACGGTTGAAAATAGAATATGGAGCGTGACTGCAGATCTGGAAAGTGTTGTTCAGCAAATAGTTCATGTGCTTTTAGGGAATATTTGGTACAAAATTAAACTTGTGCATACAGTTATAATGACAAACCTTTTCGTATTCTTCGTGGTGCGCGATAAGCATAGAAATCAAATCTTTGAAAAAAAACATTGCACGATTGGTTGATGCATCTTTCATTTGGTTTGATGGCTTGAAAAGAACTTCAGGTACTTCGTTATAAGTGTTCTTGGCAATCTTTGCTAATCATTTTGAATGATTTGTTGCCAAATTGCTTTCTACGTCAAGGCTAAAAAACCATTTTTGACGTCAAAATGATTAGTTTCCTCTTTGCGTCATGTCTATTGAGCAAAAAAATTGGTGTGCTCTTTGATCGGCAAATTTCAAAATGTCCTGTTTTTCTCATCATTTTAATCCTTTGATTTCCGATCAGATGATTGCTAAAAGCTCGGTTCGATCACTGAAATTGATGATTTATGTTTTAGGGGCCTCTTGGAGACATTGGAGAGCCAGGCCCGAAAGGAGAAAGGGTATGTACGGTTTGTATACATGAGAAACTCCACCCGTGAGATTCTAAATTTAAGATATTCTGAGACTAACTTGCTTGCTCCACAAATGAAAATGAACAATGGCCAAAAAGCATTTTTGTTCCGTGGATCAACGGTCTGGAATAAATTATGACATGGGGTTAAGCCAGCCTCCGGTCTGTTTACTTGACTATGCAATAAATGGCGTTTAATTTTTCATTTTGTTCTAATTTAACATTGTAAGTATTCCTTTTTTATTTTTATTATGACATTTTGATTAGGTTTTTACCATGGCCCCCTGAAAAGCAGCCATTCTTGGCTGATGGGCCATCGTCTGTAAAGGAAATTAAACGAATGAATGAATTTGCTCCTTCCGCCTGGGTAGAGAAAGTATGCCTTCATACTCTTTCTAGGATTGTAAACCTTTCATTTGCACCAACACTTTTTCCTGTCACCATAAATTTTTATCACATTTTCTGCACTCAACTGACGATAGATAAAGATTATCCGAAATTGTTTTCTGCAAACTGGCATTAATCCTCGTTTTCTGTAGGTTTT
>REGL01000298.1:152783-180062 GCA_004194395.1 Aurelia aurita complex sp. Pacific
AAGTTTGGGGAAGGAAAACGAAAGCACTGCCCCCCCCCCCCCCGTTCTTAGTGGATACACTGCTAGCTGTGGCAAGAAGTTGCTGCGGATCTCAACATTTTCAGAGAGTTTGTTATCAATTACTTTGTGCAAAATGAAACCCTTGTAATGTTCGCGCTTTGTTTTGAAAGGTTACACAACAAAAGTAGCTAACGATGAATGAAAATAACGAGAATCAAGGCCAAGAGGCGAATAAAACTTGCCAGTGTATAAACTGAACAACTCGTCAGTCAATTTAAGCAAAGTTGTGGCTGATTAAAGGTTTTTGCCGGTTTTGTTTACAGTTCCTGCCTCAGTTCATATGGTTCATATTAATTGCATAACATCATACTCTTCTGTAGGGTGAGATTGGCAATGCTGGTGTCCCGGGAAGTGCCGGATTTTCAGGAGCAAAGGTAAACCATTAACAGTTTTCACTTATCGACTTGTGTTTAACCTTGTAAAGTATTAAAGGCACACTGTCGTGGCACTGATTGGATGAATAAGACAATGAAAAATAATAGAATTAGGCAAGCTTCAGTAATTTCGCTGTACACTGAAATTCATGAAGACAATAGCGATCTGACTCCCCTTATTTTCAAAACACAGTATGATCCAAGGACATACAGGCTTTGATGATTATGTGGAGGCCAGGTCTTTGTTTGTGATTTAAACGTTACGACTAGCCAGTCCTCACAGCCACGACAGTGTGCCTTAAATCAAAAGTAGCTCGCGCTGGTCTTGTTTTTCTTTGAACGCAGAAACACGTGATAAAATTAGGCGTACATGCACACTTATTACTAAGATATGCTTTATGCACCGGAGTGGAGCAAAAAGAACTTCTCATATTTCAAAATTCGTTATGCAGACAATGGTTGAGATACTGGATTTAAAGGCAGTCTATCTCCTCGATGAAAGAAATGAAATAGATAAAGATCTCTATTCAATATTCCACAAATTTACCCTAATTTCCTTTATTCAACAAAGGCAAAAGGTCATTCACGCATAATTTTCTTGGCGATGAAAATTATGTATGAATACGTAACTTTGCTTTCTTTGGATCAAGCAAANGGCCCGGGCCAAGTTAAAAATATAATCTATTGTATTCAACAACTTTGACGCCTGCTGTTTCATTGTGTGGTGAAGGAAACAATAGGTTTGTGGGCGTTTCTTCAGCCTATTTGTAGAAGTTTGTTGATATAGCTATGTCTATTCCCTTTAATGGGGCATTTGCAACCGGCATGCTTTGTGAATACATCCTTCTGTAATCTTTGCTGTTGCCATTTTCATGGTCCATGAAAATGGGCGAGAATAAATTAAGACATGGCACGTGTAAAATATGCTGATTGCAAAGGCCCTAGTAATACCTCTCCACAATGTAATGAGTGTAGACATGGCATTTGCAAAGTATGCTGATTGCAAGGCCCCTCTAATACCTCTCCACAGTATAATGAGTGTCCTACGAAACCAGACTTGTGACCTGATTCTTGTTTTCCCTCCAAACTTAATTGAACTGAAGTTACCTATTTGATGAAACCACAACTCATGACCTTACTTCTCACGAAGCCAGAAAAACGGCCTTCACTTTTTACGGCAGCTAATGATAGTGTATTACTAGCACATTCAATAAGAGTAACTGTAGGTTAAAAATAAATTACACCCTTTAGAACTTCGTGAAACACCTAAATGAAACATCTAACCCTCAGGTCTCGGGTGTTCCATTCAAATATTTGAAATAGCCAATGATTACCGATGAAATGTAAGATTTTTGCTTAGAAGTGCTATTTCGGGTTATGGTTGTTTGCCTCCGGGTTTTTGGGTTTTTGCTAGCCTTTTATCCCGTTTTGCAGATTTCTGGTACCCCATTCCCCCAAGCCCTCTCCATGTGGAAGCAAAACAGTTCGCATTTGCATGAATTTTTGCTTTGATATTTATACAGAATGGAGGACGGGGGTAACATCAGTGTTACCAAAGAGAATTCTGATTGATTTAAAGTTGTAAAATTTTCTCATTTAGGGTGCTGAAGGGCCAATGGGAATGCCCGGTGTCAAGGGATTAAAAGGAGGACGGGTATGTGATGTCTTTTTTATTTTCATGTGTTTCATGTTGCCAAATTAGTATTTTCACAGCATGGGCATGAAACATTTATAGAGATAGATAAATCACCAGAATTGAAAATAGGTTAGCCAGGTGCCTAGTTAAGGCCCTTAGCTCTGCTGCCTTCAACTCCGTTGGTTTACTTTAAAGTCACATTCTGATGACATTATAAGGCAGAGAAGCACCAGTCTGCCGCTAGATTTTCTCATTTCTTGCATATGAGTCTCTGGAGTCTCGTCATAATCAGTACTTTGTCTACCAAAGTTTGTACATCTGTTTCGCAAGGGATGTTAGGCCTATTTGATATGAATCTCATGATCAACAATATTGTGGAGAGGGCGCGCTGTCTTTAGCGATAGGGACTCTGGGCGGGGAGCAATGATGGTGGCAGATGTCGTTGTTGTTGTTGTTTTCTCGATAGGAGTCCTGTTGTTCAGCATTATCACTTATCACCTATGTTAGCCAGACATCCAATGTGAAATTGCCTTTAGTATTTATCAGTAAAAGTCATTCATTCGTATATCTAATTTTAATTTAGTTACATGTTCCTTAAATTGTGGCCACGGGGTAGTCATGGTCTTCTATTCTA
This sequence comes from Aurelia aurita complex sp. Pacific, assembly GCA_004194395.1. Lineage (NCBI taxonomy): Eukaryota > Metazoa > Cnidaria > Scyphozoa > Semaeostomeae > Ulmaridae > Aurelia > Aurelia aurita complex sp. Pacific. Next base: position 155,488 of record REGL01000298.1, read on the forward strand.
CTCTCTGTGATATCGTCCTTGCCCGGGGGAATGTGCCCACGAGACTTGGCTTAATTTTGTACGGGGGTGTGCCCACGAAACATTTTTTTTAACCCTGCTCCAGAATTTTTCGCTCCAAATGATAACCGATTCTAGAAAAAAATGGTGAAAAGTATCCTCTAAAATATGAAAATTTGACGGAAAAATGACCTGATCTAGCAAAATATCCCATTTTGGCATGTTTTGACAACCTGCTCCAGAAAAATTGCTTTATTTTGATACTCCGTGCTAGAAAAAATTGGTAAAAACGATACCCTGAAAAACAGCACATCCCCGTCAGACAAATATACCAAGTACCCCTTGGGCGTCCTTGTGGTGTTGCAAATAGTTTGTACATAGTGTCTAAAGTAATTTGTTTTTGTAAAATTTAACATTTAATATACGTATATAACAAATAGTATTCCATTCGGTAGGTCCCTATGTTAGGTTGTTTACACGTTTTTAACCTGTCGTAATTCTATGTTTTTAGGTCGGTCTCCTTCGAATCATCGTAAGAACAGTTTGATGAAGGTTCTGTTGAAACATTTGACAAGGTTTTTCATGTACTGTATTATCCATATGGTATTATCTCTCTATATTTTATATGCTACNAAAACTATTAATATATGTATATAACAAATGGTATTCCATTCGGAAGGTCCCTATGTTAGGTTGTTTACACGTTTTTAACCTGTCGTAATTCTATGTTTTTAGGTCGGTCTCCAGTCTCCGGTCCGGTCTCCAGTTTGATGAAGGTTCTGTTGAAACATTTGACAAGGTTTTTCCTGTAGTGTATTATCCATATGGTATTATCGCTCTATATTTTATATGCTACGGAATATTGACTAATGAATCATCGTTAGACATATTTTCATCGTTACTGTTTTTCTGTTAATAGGGGAAACGTGGAAAAATTGGGTTAATTGGTAAAAAGGGACAAAAAGGAGTTCAGGTACTACTATTAAGATTATTTGATTTGTTTGTTCCAAATGTTAGATGTTTAAGGCCCGTTGTCTACCATGATCCTTTGTGCGCAGAATGAAAAGCAAGACAAAGAGAATTTAGGCCAAAAACGACTTTTAGATAACACGAAAGTCAACTTTGGCGCCACAGAGAATCATGGTTAGCAATGAGTCTTTAAGGGTCCTTTTCATTTTTAGTACTTAAAGGCCTTGGGGTTTCAAGAGTCTTGGGGTCTTAGGGTCCGGTATTTACAACATGCTGTCCCATTCATGTAAAATGAGTTTCGCATGGTTTCTTTTGTTAGCCTGTCTTGAAAGATTAACAAGCAGTTGACAGTACAGAGAGCAGTTGACATTCCTTCTCCACTATGCGAGTTGAAAGTTCAGCCCGTTGAATTGTCAGGAAAAAGCCAAGACATGGTTTCATATTTAACCAACTTTTGTCTTGCAAAGCATCCATAAATTTTCAGACAATTGACCAATCCCACTAAGCTGACTAAATTTGCGGACAAAGTGAAATGTTATGTAATCCAGTCCTCTATCCTATACTCCTCACCATGACTAGCATAGGGCTCGAATCTTTGCAAAACTTTAAAATCAAATGTATAAAATGCTATGGCCTAATTCTTTGAACTGAATTGATCGTAGGGAACTTTAATTCGTTTGCCATAATTCCAGAGAGAGCATTTTTGAATTCATCTTTAGATTTTCAGCATCTTTAAAAATCTCTGCTTTGTGACGGCATCAACTTGTTAAATAGTAAACCATAAAGGCTACAGACTTCTGCTTGCTACCATCTTGCATATCTTCAAAAACTGAATGTTTCTTGTATTGGTCATTTCGACTTTTCTCAATCAGTTTACAATTTATGGGCCTGTTAATCCTTTTCAAAGCTTCCCATCACATCCTTTCATAAAAACTAATAACGCTGTAATTCCAAAACTAATGATGATGTCAAAAATGCTCTTTCTAGATTCATGGCGAACGACCTAAAGCTCCCCTCTATGTATTCAGTTGAAAGAATTAGGCAATACCAGTTTACAAATTTAATTTTAAAGTTATAAACATAAATACCTCGTTTCATTTATATGGGTGTTTTGGGAGAAGGGATATAAGCCTTGGAAGTTCAAATTTGCGTCCACCTCGAAGCCAGAGCTTTGGCCTTTTGGCTCCTGCAAGTTCTTGAATCACATCGAAATTAAAACCTGAAATTGAAAATAAATGAAGAAACTGCGCAATGGATGACTTCTAGCAAACCACTGATGATCAGTTTTGCAAATAAGATATAATATAATCTAATATTGCTCAAATTTTATCAAGGCTGTCGTTGATTTATTTGCTGTGCTTCAAGAATTTGTTGGACCAAAATGCCAAAGCTCTGGTTTGGGTGTGGACGAAAATTTGATCTTTCCAGACAATAATTTTTGCCCTCAAAGCAACAATACTAACAGAAGAGGTATCTATGTTTAAGTTAACTATAGAGGATCATTTTGAAAGAGACTAGCATTGATTAAAGCTAAATTAACATCGCTGGATCAAACCAAATCTGTATATTTTTTTTCTGGGACACCTGGTATATATATATATATATTTTTTATGATAAAGGTATCTAGGCCAAGACAGCCTCTAACCTGATTACAAAAATAACATAACTATAAGATTAACTAAGTTATATAATAGGGTATATAATATGCAATGCAACTGAATGATACTGCGGTGAGCAAAAACTATTTCTACCCCCAACGGTTATTACATTAAGACTTACTACAATACCGTAAATTAATACATTAATGCATATAAACCAGAAAGAGAATAATGTCTACCGAGTAGACATTACTCCGCTCATTCAAAACCACTCAACATTTCTGTGTACATTTAAAATTATTTCTGTGAAATCCTCTCTTCAAAATCTTCTTTTTTACTTCAGGGATTTCCCGGATATTCTGGCACTCCTGGTGAAATTGGCAGAGTCGGTGAAGAGGTTAGAAGCTTCCTTTTTGCTGTTTTGCTTTGATATTTTTACTCATCTTTTGTTAACAGTTGATTGAAGTCAAACCCACCCGGTGAGCAAACATAATTTACACCTGTTGGCAAACCACCAAAATTTGGTTTTTCTTTATTACCAATCTTTTAATTTTCTTTTTTGTATTTTTTTGTAAATTTGAACTTGTAACGTTGATATTATAACGCTCTAATATAATCACTAATATTAACAATCGAGGTGTCCACTGTCACGTTAACTACCCAAGATCATCCTAGAACATTTTGAGGGTTATTAGCCATTGATTAAAGCTAAATTCTCATCGCTAGACCTGACTAAATCTGTATACTTTTTTCTGGGACACCGAATATTTCACTCGCCCCGTATAAAAACACAACACTGTGTTGTAAATGACTCTGCAATGTCATAGGGTGTTTTAAGTTGAGATTTTCTTCCTCTTTGAAATATCGAATATTCCCGGATAGAATTCGTTAATTATTTTAAAATGTTGCGGGGTTTCGTTAAGAAAGTTACCATACTCGCCTGGCCACGTCGGGTGATCACTTCGTAATGTTATGAATTTCATATGCTCTCCGAATGGTTCTTTTTCACACAAAGACAATGTTTCGTTCCATACTGCTGCAGTGCCCCAGCACATGACGAATATCTTATGGTCAGATTCACATTTCGCAATCCAATCAGCCAAAAAATCTTTCAAGAATTCGTTCCACATGTGAGAATGCTTCCTTGCATCAATGATTTCATTTTCCGCTTGTTCTGTGATTGTAAAAGCTGCGTTTACCAGGAGCACGCCATTTCTTGCCCAATCTTCGTGAGAAAAGTCGTAGCTGTAACCTTCACTTAATATACCTGCAATCTTCAAGGACCTGTGAACCGTCAGGATCCACTTTCCGGTGTTAAGGAAGTTCTCTTTGCAGCAGTTAGCGGAGTATGCAAGACCAGTCGTTAAATCTCGATCTGCCAGTGGTGACATGCCAATCATAACCACTTTTATTTTCTCCGGCTCGGCATACGAAAATGCCTTGAAAATACTCTTGGCATCGGGAAGGTAATTCGGAAGATAGTTGGCATTTTCATCTAACATGAAATTATCCCAACCCAATTTTTTTAATATCGTTGCAAGGCTGCCAACAAGATCAAGGTTATACAGAATAAGATTCTGCCATCCTTCTTTCACTTTATTAAACTTCAAGAAGTGCAAAACGAGGAGAACGTTCTCAGCATTCATATTTAATCCAATTTGTGCTTTATCGAGCCATTTTCTAATTACCGCTGCCATTTTAACCATCAAATTGCCATCTTCAAGCATAAAACGCAGCCATTTTCCGAGGTCGTCAATGTGGTACAAAAAATCGACTATGAGCATAAGATTCGCAATTTTGCCTTTTTCGACAATCCCTTGCCACTGCGGTTTTGTAAACATGGTTGCAAGTGATGCCATTACATCGTCACGCTTAATGGTACTGTCCAGCCAACTTTTGCTGATACCATTAGAGGCACAGAAGTGTACAACTTGCAAAAGATTCTCTGCTTTTACTGCTCCAACAATACCTTGCCAATTATCTTCCTTTAATACCCTTGCAAGGCTTGAAGCAAAATCTATGTTATTCAGAATCAGATCCTGCCATGTTTGTTGGACTCCGTTCAACACCAAAAAGTGTAATGCAGTCATAATTTTCTTGGCTTTTCGTATCATTTTGGTTTCATCCTCCTGGCGCCATTTCTCTACTGCCCTTCCAAGTCTGAGTATTGGTATAGCATTTTCAACAATGAGAGGCAGCCATTTCTGGATGTCGTTAGTATAGTGCAGAAAGTATAGAGCGTGCATAAGAGTTGAAGGTCTTGTCTCTCCAATGCCGCCTTGCATATCTAGTTTCTTCAATACAGTTGCCATTGCAGCCATTACATCGCTATGCTCGATAAACCAGTCAAACCATCTTGTGTTGAGTTTATAACACTCACAGAAGAATCTTAAAACATGCAAAAGATCCTCTGCCCTTTTTTTCCCGACAATATCTTGGTAGACTGGTTTCTTTATGACATGAACCAGTGTAGCCATTAGGCCATCGTTAGAAATGATCCAATAGAACCAGTCTTTCGTTACATTATTACCCTCACAAAAGTGTAAGATATGTAAAAGATTCTCGGCCCTTTCTTCTCCGACAAACTCTCGCCACTTCGGTGCCTTTACCAGAACTGCTGCTAGTGTAGCCTGTAGTTCATCAGATGTATCATTATGAATAACCAAATCTTGCCAAGCTTTGCTCACGTCATTCAAATCCAAAAATTGCACGACATACAAAAGATTCTTAGCTTCTTCACTTCCGATAATAACTTGCCATTTCGGTTCCTTTATTACAGTTGCAAGTGCAGCCATCAGCCCATCATCATCAGAAGTAAAAATATCCTGCAAACGCTTCCTGATACCATTCATCTCAAAAAATTGTATAACGAGCAAAAGATTCTCAGCTAATTTCTTGTCTTCGACATATTCTTTCCAATCTAAACTCTGTAATACTTCTTTAACTCTGCACAAAAGATTATCATTTCCAAGAATCAAATCTTTCCATCGTTCATGGACTTTTGTACACTTTAAAAAGTGTAGAACCATATCATCATCCATTATGCTTTGATTTCTGCTCTACTGCACCACTGAACTTATGTTCCAGTAAATTCGTCGGTGTCACAGTGCCTTCACAAAATGCTTCAGATGATAATTGTTCAGATCCTGCAATCTTTCTTTGACGTTTGTACGCTCCTAAAATTCCAGAATCACATCCATGGCTTATGAATGATGCTCTACTGTACTGGACTGAAATGTACTGAACTTGGATTTTGGTTATTTCCCCATTGTCACACATTTCAATTTTCTTTACACAACATATGGATCCTTCGTTCTTTTGGGGAATTCAGTCAAGTGGATCAGCCTCAGGAATAGTTTTTTTGGCAGTTAAGAAATCAGAGTCATAGAGTCTCAGCAGGATACCAGACTGACAAAAGTTTGAATTTTGATACTTAACCCTATCTCACCTGAGCCTTTTGAAGCGGTCAATACCAATCTCCTATTACAGGACTAGTAGATTATAATATACATATAAATCAACGAAATTTGATATGAAAATACAGTAACATAACAATGATAACGCATAAAGGTCTACTTACACGTGAGACAAATTTGTATATAATCAGAAGAATTTTCTTTTCTTTTTGTACCTGAGTGGGGTGGATTCCACCCCTCCCTCCCCCTTCAAAGTGCTGTGACATTTTTTTCTTCACAAATGTGTACGAATCCTTTAGCAAGATGCTCCCAACACATTAGATTTCAGTTTAGTATTCTTTGCCAAGAGTCAATAGGTCAGATTTAGTCACATTTTTTGTTTTCACGATAGTCTACAAAATTGTGATGGTTTACACTGTTTTCCTGCTTAAAAATGTTGTACTCCATTTTGAAAAAGAAATCTATTTCAACATGAGATTTTGNACGTGAGACAAATTTGTATATAATCAGAAGAATTTTCTTTTCTTTTTGTACCTGAGTGGGGTGGATTCCACCCCTCCCTCCCCCTTCAAAGTGCTGTGACATTTTTTTCTTCACAAATGTGTACGAATCCTTTAGCAAGATGCTCCCAACACATTAGATTTCAGTTTAGTATTCTTTGCCAAGAGTCAATAGGTCAGATTTAGTCACATTTTTTGTTTTCACGATAGTCTACAAAATTGTGATGGTTTACACTGTTTTCCTGCTTAAAAATGTTGTACTCCATTTTGAAAAAGAAATCTATTTCAACATGAGATTTTGAAATTAAATTTGTATCTTTGGAAAGCGTAGATATAGATCTGTTGTATAAAGGGATTTGTCGAAACTCGGCCTTATCGTCAAAGGGAATGTAAGCATATAACAGTGGTTCAATCCACTTGCGGTCTAGCCTACGCGTAGACCCTGCGTGCGGTCAAATTCTAGCCTATCAGATATCAGAATTTCCTGTTGACGTAGATCAATTACCCAAATATGGTGCGGCATGTGTCACAGCATATTGTCTTTGCACCTCTATGTTTGTCAAGGGCTTATATAGGGGAGACCGGGGTCAATTGTAACATTTTTTGGAAAATCAGACATATCGTCTAAATAATGATTAATTGCGCTCTTGAAGGTAAATAATATTGTAGTTGCACCCCTTGGAATGAAATAGACATTAGTTTCCATTACATAGAACCAATTTTTGTGACGCTGTGATAGTTTCAAAATCAGTGGTCAAGTGTTACAATTGCCCCAGTAGCATGGGGCAATTGAAACAGATGATTGGAGCAATTGTTACATATCTTTAAAATCATCACAGATGATTATTGCACGATGCTGCTTTTTCCTTACACAAAATGTAGCACCAGGTGACTTTAAAAAGAAAAAAATTAGAAATAAGACGTGGTTTTTATTTCTTTGTAAATTTGGGTGCATTAGTTAAAAAATTGAATTGATTGAGAAAAGAAAATGTTCTTTTTCCACAAATTTCAATTCTGAACTCCTTAACGCTGCATAGATGCACATAGTTCGACCATGGGTAGTTAGACACTGCTGGTGTGCTTCTATGGAGGAGCGCTGGATAATATGTATCTGCGGGGGAAATTTTTTATAGTATAATATTTTCGTTATTTCGACATCTCCTCCGCAGTACTATAAAATATTTCCCCCGCAGATACATATTATCCAGCGCTCCGCCATAGAAGCACACCAGCAGTGTCTAACTACCCATGGTTCGACCAGATCAGAAAATGAATCAAAACGAAAGCATCGGACAGCTAAACCGGGGCAACTGTAACAGCGTGTTACAATTGCCCCCGACCTAGTCAGCTATCGTTATTTTCCATTTTCATCACTCATAAGCTGTGGAGCTTAAAAATATTAATGTAGTTTTGATCCTAAATAGATGCCATGTCTGTGATATGAAAATGAAATTTTATACTCATGAGCAAAATCTTTCAGACACAAATTTACAGTGACAGCACGTATTTACTTTCGTACTCAAAAACACATTTTTTCCCAAAAAATCTTGCAAAGTTGGCTGAATATTCCTGCAGCTCAAGATGTATGTAGAGGGTTAGAATGAGCATGTTCTGTGCAAAAATCAGATTTTTTGCACTTTTCTGCAAGGCAGGAGAGTCAGTGTTACAGTTGTCCCCGGCCTCCCCTACATATGAATATAGTCACTTTAATTTGTATGTTTTTATTGATGCCACCAAACACAGGCCGGAAATGGTACTGTAAGCAAAACTTGGCATCATGTGCCAACTTTAAATAATCATATCTCTGGACTCCCAACTCTGATTTGAAACATGTTTGGTTTGTTTAATAGTATCGTGTCTCTTCTCTTCGTTATGATGAAACTACAAAATATCTTAATTTCTCCATCCTCGACTGTTGGTCAGTGAAGGGAAGTGAAGCAAAGAAATCGAGTTCGTGACAACGTCAATAGAACTATGAATATCAAAACTGGGTGAAAATAGATTACAATACTTCTAAAATCTAACTTTTACGTTTCTACAATCATCTGAAAAAGAAAGATAAATTAGTTTAAGTGGGGGTTAGGAAGTGCAACTGCAGCAATCAGAGAAACCTTGCTCGACGCACCTTTTTCGAAAGTTGGTACTCTCCTCGCCAGGGTAATAATAAACTATGGTCTGCTACTTCACAATGTGATGCTACGCTCTTCGTAAAATCTCAATATCACTTTATTTGGGAGGGCTTTCCCCTCAAATTACAGCGGGACGTGTCGGATAAAAACTGCCGTGGTAAAATTAACCCTACGAAAGTTTCACTTTAGTGCTGCATTATTGTACTCTCGTATTTTCATTCTTTGGTATTAATTCCAATTCCATGATTTCTAAAGAGCACTGGTGGATTTTTGGATTACCCCTTAATTCTAAGATTTCAACACTAGTCTGAGTTTATGTGTTTGTTAAATGTCAAACATCCCTGGATAACAAGCTTGAATTATCTGAAAATGTTTTGGGGCTTTTTCAAAAAAGTTGTTTTCCTTAGGCGGCCAAGTTGGATGATCACTGCTCCACGCTGTTAGCTTCGCCATCGTCTCAACATATTTCGATGCATCACTGACTCTTTGATGTAAACTCTCTCTGACTCTTCCCCATAGCCTTTCTGAGATATCACCCCAGCACATAACGAATATTTCATGGTCTGATTCTCGCTGAACGATCCATTCAACCAGCAAATCTGTCATAAATGTCTTCCATAAATTGAAGTGTTCATTTAAGTCAGTTTGGTCTCCTTTTCCTCCTGTAATTGTAAGAGCTGCATTCAGAAGCAGCACTCCTTTGCTGGCCCATTCTTCATGAGAGCAATGATAACGACCACTTTGACTCAATATCCCTGCATTCTTCAAAGCTTCATGAACTATCCTAATCGATACTCCAATACCACTGATATCCGCGTCGTAACAGTTCCTTGAGAATGCCAGACCAGTAGCAAAGCCTTTAGCTGGTGCCGCGCCTAGAATCACAACTTTTATTTCGTCAGGTTCTGCATAAGAAAAAGCCTTGAAAATGTTCTTCGCAGCGGGAGCATAGGTGGACTCATAACCTTTGAGATACTCTGCGTCTTCTTTCCAGACAAAATCATCCCAGCCCAAGTACCTTAATGCCCANCTAAAAATTTCAAAACAGGCAGAATATTCACTATATTCCTATCCATTCCAATTGTTTTGTCATGATGCCAGATGTATATTATCGTATCAAATCTACGCAACAGATGATCATCTTCAAGTATCAAGCGCATCCATTTTCCAAAGTTGCTTGGAGGGCTCATAAAGGATGTAACAAATCGCCGAACCATGCCTTCTCGGATACTATCCTGCCGAGACGATTGTTTTATTACAGTTGCAAGGCTTGCAACAAGGTCAAGGTCATACAGAATTGAATCCTGTATTTCTTGTTGGACTGAATTCGATACCAAGAAATGTAAGACACTTATAATAATCTCAAAATATTGTCTCATGCTACTTTCATCTTTTGAGTGCCATTCTGTGATTACCACTACCAGTCTGTCCATTAGGTTACCATTTGCAAGTATACAAGGCAGCCATTTTTTTATGCCTTTAACTGTGTACAGAAAATTTAAAATTATCACAAGAGTAAAAGCCCTAGTTTTGATAACACCTTGCCATTTCGGTTCTCTCAATACAGTTGCAAGCCGAGCCATTACGTTTTCATTCGTAATAATCAAGTCCTTCCAGTCTCCCCCTACTTTATCATCCTCACAAAATCGTACAACAAGCAGAAGACTCTCAGCTGCCTCCTTCCCAACACCTTTTTGCCACTTCGGTTTATTTACTACAGTTGCCAGTGAAGCCATTAGGCCATCATCAGAAATTATTGAATCCTGCCAGCCGTTGTCGACACCATTCCTCTCCAAAAAGCGTACAACACGCAATAGATTCTCTGCTTTCTCTGTCCCCACAACATCTTGATAGTCTGGTTCCTTCAGTATTGTTGCAAGTCTAGCCATCAGGCCATCATCAGAAATGATTAAATTCTGCCAGCCGTCTTCTACACCGTCTTCGACATCGTCTTCGACATCGTCTTCGACACCGTCTTCGACATCGTCTTCAACACCGTCTTTGATATCGTCTTCGACACCGTCTTCGACATCGTCTTCGACACCGTCTTCGACATCGTCTTCGACATCGTCTTCAACACCGTCTTCGATATCGTCTTCGACATCGTCTTCGACATCGTCTTCGACACCGTCTTCGACACCGTCTTCGACATCGTCTTCGACATCGTCTTCAACACCGTCTTCGACATCGTCTTCGACGCCATTCCAAACCAAAAAGCGTTCAACAAGGACAAGGCTCTCAGCTTTCTTTGTCCCAACAAAAACTTGCCACTTCGGTTCATTGATTACACTGGCAAGCTTAGCCATTATTCCTTCTGAGTCATCCTCGTCGTAAATTATGGAATCCTGCAATTCTGTATTGACCTCGTTTAATTCCAAAAATTGTACGACGCTCAATAGATTCTCTGTTAACTGTTTATCCTCAACATAGCCCTCCCAATCTAGCTCCTGTAATACTTCTTCGACTCTTCTCAATAAATTGTCATTTCCTAGAATCGTACCTTTCCATTTCTCGTCGACCTTTGTGCGCTCCAGAAAGTCTAGGACCATATCATCATCCATGGCCTATTATTATTGGCCTATTATTATTATTGAAAATTGGGTGTCTCAAAAAAAGGAATCTCCGTTTGAGTAAAGAAAGGAACAAGGAGATAATAACAGAGCTTTCCGAGTCCACAGCTAAATTTTTGAATCTTTTAACTTAAATCCACGTACCTTGCTTTTATATATCGTTCATAAAACAACGGGAGTACGTCGCAAAGTCAAAATTTAGAGTGCACCTGAAACGAGACATTTTGAAAATTGGTCTAGCCATGATCTGACATCATCGGCAGTTTCGAAAGCACCTGTAAACTTTAGTTCACAATGTTTTTGGTTTCGAAAAGAACTATAGATGAGAAAGATAAACTTATGCCACATCTCGAGATAAGCATGCATAAGCTCCTTTTCTCGATTCGTTGCTGAGGATAACATTTGCAATGCAAGGCACGAAGCAATTCTTCAAAAGAAAAGTAAATTCAAGAGCAATTGAAGCATCTTAAAATATAATTCTTTTCAAAAGTAAAAAGTCAAAGTCAAAATGAACAATTCCTTTGCAAAAAAGCCCCGTGATATCAAATCACGTGAAAAAAGCTCGTGATATCAAAGCATGGCTAAGTCCTTGCTTAAAACCACTGGTTTCAGGTGCACTCTAAATCTTGACTTTGTGAACTCGTATCTTCGGTGTTTGATGGATGATTTCAAAACGGAAAGTATGTCGATTCAAGTTGAAGATTAACAACTCTAGCTATGCATTCGGAAGGTCCCATCTGTAGCTATTTCGTTCCTTTATGCAGTCAAAAGGGGATATTTTTTTGAGACACCCGGTATTTCAACACTCAAAGCAACAATATCGACAATCGAGGTATGGAGACCCGGTGTTAATTTTAGTACAAGGACCACGACAAGCATCATTTTGAAGGTTCAAAGAGAAAAACAAGAGACAAGTCCGGTGTAAATCGACGTTTCCAGGTAGAAAGGAATATCCATGTCATACGAAATTAAATTGTTATGGAATAGTCAGGGCAAGGCCATGATTACTAAGTTTTATTTAATCTATTAAAAGTTTTCTTCTATCCTTCTACTTGAGCAGCTGCTCCTAAACTTCTATGCATGATTTAAATGTCACTGTGCAGACTGTTTAGTTCACTTTGTTTTAAAGTCAGTTTTTCAAAATGTCAATCTTCAAAACTTTGAAGTGCCTAAAAACTAAACTGAGTTATTCGTGTGGTATCTATTTCCTATAAAAATCAGACAATGCCAGAACCCGGGGGGGGGGGTACTCCCATTATGGCCGAAGGTTGGTCCAGTCGGTTTGAGTGTCTTACGAAATGGCTCCCAAATGGCCCTATTTGTCAAACTCATGCTACCAATTGGGGGTAGTCCAAGATTCCTGGCCAGTTATAGGATTTCAACTTAGTAAGCTCCTCTGCATGGCAATGGCAGCAATAATTATCATTGAATTTTGAAGTTTTTATTTGAAAATTTTTGAAAAACTGCTAAGAATGTTCGCGACCAGATGCTACCAAATGGCCCAATTTTAGTTCCACGAACTACTGTTTGGGGCTTTCTGTAAAAAGATACTACCATTTGAGGGTATTTTTCAAAATTTTGCTTTGCCACAATGGGAGTACCCCCCCCCCCGGTGCCAGAACTAAGGAATTAACGTACAGATTGACTTCAGAAACTTTCCGTCCACCCTGTAGATTCATTTCTACAGTTTTCAAAAAGTGCAAATGTTTTCTCTCGCTCTGTATGAAACCCAGCAATGTTCCTAGTCTGAAATGTCAAATATTTCTTGATAACATTCGTTCATTAAAGCTTTTTGAGTGTTGGTCTTGACCGTTCAGTGCTCAAAGCTCCTCTCCATGTTGCATTGATATTTCTTCTATAACCGAGTTTTCCATAACCACAGGCGTTATATCAAAATAGATCAAACCGAGCAATGCTGTCATTTATTCTAAATGGTCTAAATGGCAAATTTGCTTTTCTGATTGGTTCCTTTTTTGAAATGTCAAATATTCCCGGATAACATTCGTTAATTATCTGAAAATGTTGTGGGGTCTCTTGAAGAAAAATATTACTTGGTTCACGTGGCCAAGTCGGGTGATCACTATGAAAAGCTCTAACTTTCATAAGCTGTTCGAATGATAGTTTTGACAGAGCTCCTCTCCATATTTCATCTGCATATCTTGTATCATAGAGGTTTGCATAACCCCAGCACATGGCAAATATTTTATTTTCAGACTTAGCGATCCACACTTTCAGTAATTGTTTCATAAATGTCTCCCATATTCGAAAATGTCTATTTATTTCCTGAAACTTTCCATGTTTTCCATCTCCTTCAGTAATTGTAAGAGCTGCGTTTAGGAGGAGTATACCTTTTCCAGCCCATTCTTCGTGAGAACAATCATAGCTGTAATCTGCACTTAATACACCTGCAATTTTCAACGATTCGTGAACTTTCCAGATAGACGCTCCTGTGGAGGATTTAAGAACTTGATCAGAACGGTCAGTAGAAAATGCAAGACCAGTTGTTAAATTTCGATCTGGCATTGGTGACGTACCGATAATGACAACTTTGATATCGTCAGGTTCAACATATGAAAATGCCTTGAAAATGCTGCATGCTTTTGGAAGATATATCTCCTCTCCTTCTTGAAGATATTCACTTGATTCGGTAAATTGTTCCCCACCCAATCCCTTTAATACTGTTCCAAGTTCAGTCATAAGATCAAAGTTATACAGGATCAGATCCTGCCAGCCATTTCTGACATCGTTATGTTCCAAAAAAAAGAAAACAAGCAAACTCTTTTCAGCATTTTCCTTTCCAACATTATCTTTCCAACTCGATTCCCTTATGACCTTTATAAGTCTGGCCATTCTATCGTCGTTCTGAATTATCCAATCTAGCCAGACGTTGCTGACTTTTTTACGCTCACAAAATCGTACGACCTGCAAAAGATGCGTAGCTTTTTCTTTTCCGACGATATCTTGCCAATCCGGTTTCTTTACTACAGTTGCAAGGCGTGCAGCAAAGTCAAGGTTATACAGGATTCGGTCCTGCATTTCTTGTTCAACTCCATTCGACACCAAGAAGTATAAGACATTCATAATAGTCTCAAAATTTTGTTTTTTGTTACTTTTGTCTTTTCGGCACCATTTCTCCATTACCACTTCCAATCTATTCCTTAGGTTAACATCTGCAGATATAGAAGACCGCCATTTTTTGAGGTCCTTATCACTGTCCAGAAAATTTAGAACGACCACAAGAATAAAATCCCTTGGCTTGTTAACGCCTTGCAATTGTGGTTTTCTCAATTCAGTTGCAAGCCTAGCCATTAGGTTTTCATTCGCAATGATCCAATCCTTCCATTTTCCCCCGACTTTATAATTCACACAAATTTGTAGAACAAGCAAAAGGCTTTCAGCTGCCTTCTTCCCAACAACTTCTTGCCACTGCGGTTTATTTACTACAGTTGCCAGTGAAGCCATTAGGTCATCGTTAGAAAAGATAATATCCTGCCAGCCGTCTTCTACACCATTCCACACCAAAAAGCGTACAACAAGCAATAGATTCTCAGCTTTCTCTGTCCCCACAACATTTTGATTGTCTGGTTCCTTCAGTATTGTTGCAAGTCGACCCATTAGGCCATCATCAGAAATTATTGAATCCCTCCAGCCGTCTTCGACACCATTCCACACCAAAAAGCGTACAACAAACAATAGATTCTCAGCTTTCTCTCTTCCCACTACATCTTGATAGTCTGGTTCCTTCAGTATTGTTGCAAGTCTAGCCATCAGGCTATCATCAGAAATGATAAAATCCTGCCAGCCGTCTTCGACACCGTCTTCAACATCGTCTTCGACACCGTCTTCGACATATTCTTCGGCATCGTCTTCGACATCGTCTTCAACACCTTCTCTGACATCGTTTTCGACATCGTCTTCGATATCGTCTTCGACGCCATTCCATACCAAAAAGCGTACAACAAGGACAAGGCTCTCAGCTTTCTCTGTCCCAACAAAAACTTGCCACATCGGTTCATTGATTACACTGGCAAGCCTAGCCATTATTCCTTCTGAGTCATCCTCGTCGTAAATTATGGAATCCTGCAATTCTGTATTGACCTCGTTTAATTCCAAAAATTGTACGACGCTCAATAGATTCTCTGTTAACTGTTTATCCTCAACATAGCCCTCCCAATCTAGCTTCTGTAGTACTGCTTTAACTCTTCTCAATAGATTGTAATTTCCCAGAATCGTACCTTTCCATTTCTCGTCGGCCTTTGTACGCTCCAAAAAGTCTAGGACCATATCATCATCCATGGCCTGTGAATGATGTACTCCACTATAATCAGTGCGAAAATGAACGGTTGGTTCCTTGCTGTGTCAGATATCAGAGTATACTGAAAATGGATCCTTGCTTGGTTCTTTTGATATGCAAAGACACATTACATTATACAATGAACTCTGTCACGTGGATCAGCCTCAGGAATGGTTTTGACGGTTTGATATCACGTGTTGTCTGAATCGAAGTGATATACAGCCCATCGTAAGATAGACCAATGATTGGTTGGATAAACAAAGCCTTTTGTATCATTTCAAAGAACAAAGGATAATGGCAATGGGTCATCGTTTTATTATTGGCTAATCCTGCATCAAATAATCCGTAGAAAGGTTGAGCTTTCTTAGTTTGAGTTTTCTTGGAAATTTGTGATCTAAAGCTTTAAGCTTTGGTATCGCTACACAGTGGGTTGAAAAGGCCCCTGTGGTGTAACTTCCATATATTGAGCAACCTGAATAAAGATTGGTTCTGAACCTCGAAAATCCTTTAAAAAGTTGTGTTTAAAATGCTATTGGATTTTTCTTTTAATTGAATTACTGGAAAGGAACTTAGGGCACTTTGCTGTAAGTATTTACATTTTGTGATATCTTGATTATTTGCAAAACGGTGGCATTTTGATCTTTTGGAAGAATTCATGGAAAATATTGAAAAAATTTAATCATCGCAAATCCTAAGGGAAAAGAGGAGAATTGATACAATCTTCAAGAAACCATAAATTACAATATGGTAGCAAGCAACAATGACAGATTTGGTAAGACAATAGCACGAATTCGTTTTGATTGACACCGCAATTCAAAGCGATTAGCGATCGCAGACAAAGGAAATTCTCTCAACCAGAAATTCAAAACAAACAAAGCTGCAAATGTTTCTCTGAAACCCAAGTAGCTAGTGCGCTCGTTGTGCAATCCAGAAATTGTTTTTAAGAGCAAACATGAGTGTTTATCGAAAGAAGAAGGATATATCTAAACATCTACCTCGGGCATTGTATTTCTTTTGTTCAGAAGCTGAGCAGTAAGTGTTTTAATTGCATCCAAAAAATAAGAGAATTGAATCGCCTTCCAATCGGCTTTTGAATCAAATAAATTAAATGCCCGTGGCAGATGTGTAGATATATCCTTCTTCTCTCGATCTATGCTCATGTTTGCTCTTAAAAACTATTTCTGGAATGCACAACGAGCGAGCTAGCTACATGGGTTTCAGAGAAATTTTTGCGGCTTTGTTTGTTTTGAATTACTGGTTGAGAGACTTTCCTTTGTCTGCAATTGCTAATCGCTTTGAATTGCGGTGTCAATCAAAACCAACTCGTGCTATGGTTTTACCAAACCTGTCCTTGTTGTAGCAAGCAGAAATCCGTCGCTCTTTTGGTTTAGGATTTGCAATAATTTAATGACATAACAGCCTCAAATATAATGAATGATGCCATTTTGAAAATGATCAAGATAGTAAAATATTCCCAAGGCAGATTTACTGCAAAGTACTCCAAGCTCCTTTCAAGCCATTTAATTCAAAGAAAAATGTTGTGGGAATTTTAAACCTGCGTTTCTATTGAGCCTACGTTGTGCTTTAATTCATATTTCTTTTTTTCGTGCTTACAGGGAGATGTTGGAGCAGTTGGAAGACCAGGGTTTCCTGGGCTGAAAGGATTTCCGGTAAATTCAAAATTTTTGTAAAATTTCAGGTGTGACCGGGGCTTGTTCACTATGTTAGAGAGAGTCTGGTACCCAGGGTAGGGCTTGTTGTAAAAATTTTGGAAAATCAACCATATCATCTAAATATTAGTTAATTTCGTTCTTGGAGGTCGATGATATTGTATTGATATTGTAAATCCTAATGGCTCTTAGAATCATATAGATCTCAGTTTCAGTCGTTTAGAACCAAGTTCTGTGACGTTGTGAAAATGTCAAAATCAATGGTCAAGCATTATAATTGCCCTGTAGCACGGAGCAATTATAACGCATTGTCGGGGCAACTGTAGCATATTTTTAAAATGATAGCAGATAATTATTGCACGACTTTGTTCGTTTCTCTGAGAAAGGCGAATTGTTTAGTAGCTTGCGTTAGTTTTTAAACACAGAATCTTCAACTTTGCCATTTCAAGTTGCGGAAATACAAACTTCATGATGATATTTAGTGTACCGTTAAAGAGGGCCTAACTACTCGAAGAAAACAGGCATCAATTTGGTCTTTTGCTCTTTATATTCTTTATTTCAATGCTGATTATTTTCGCCCATTAGGTTATGATCAAGCGTTATAATTGCCCTGTAGCACGGAGCAATTACAACGCATGATCGAGGCAACTGTGCCATTTCTGATTGATTGCTTGATTGATTGATTGATTGATTGATTGATAGCAACTGATTGATAGCAACTGATTGATTCAAAGTATCAAAGATATCCCAACTCTACAGCTGAACACTTTTTGTCTATCTCCTTTTTTGGAGTACTACAGATTTGCAGACAGACAAACAAACAAGCAAGCAAACAAACTAACAAACATATTTGTACTTTGGAAGGATTCTTTTTTATTTTTAGGGAGAAAAGGGAGCGCAAGGAGAGAAAGGCAAACGTGGACAAATTGGGAAAAAGGTAGTTATGAGTTCAACTTTTATGCTAACATTTCTGGTGTATTTTGATCACGTTTACACTGTACTGTAACAGTGTAGTTTTTATCCTTTAAAAAGTTGTTACTCTCAATATCAACTCTTAGAATCTATCTCAAAATATTCCTTGATGGTTAACTGTAACATAGGTACCTTGTTTGTTGATCTTGATGCTTTTAGAGTAGAACTATTAATCTCGAAAGCTCAATTTGCGTCGACCTCCAAACCAGAGCGTTGTCCTTTTGGCCTGGGCAAATTCTTGAAGGACATCGAAATTAAACACTGAAATTAAAGAAAAACTATGAAACTGGACGATGAATGACTTCTAGAACTACACTTGCATCACATTGAATCTCTAATTGCTCCTTGGGGTCGTAATATCTCAGAACTGGCTCTTTTGCAGGCATCTCTTTAGTTTTGTTGAACACTTCAGATTCTTTATCAGACCATAGCCATTTTACATCTTGCTTTGTAAGCTTTCTCAGTGGCTCTATCACATCAGAGAGATTTGGTAAGAACTTTGCAAGGTATTGAACAAAACCTATGAATCCTCTGAGCTCTGTAATGTTTGAAGGCTCTTTCATATCTCTTATGGCTTTGATTTTCTCTGGATCTGGCTTTAGGCCTTCACTTGTGACAATATGTCCCAAGAACNGGCTCTTTTGCAGGCATCTCTTTAGTTTTGTTGAACACTTCAGATTCTTTATCAGACCATAGCCATTTTACATCTTGCTTTGTAAGCTTTCTCAGTGGCTCTATCACATCAGAGAGATTTGGTAAGAACTTTGCAAGGTATTGAACAAAACCTATGAATCCTCTGAGCTCTGTAATGTTTGAAGGCTCTTTCATATCTCTTATGGCTTTGATTTTCTCTGGATCTGGCTTTAGGCCTTCACTTGTGACAATATGTCCCAAGAACTTTACTAAATAGCAAGCAGAATTTCACATGATCTGATATTGTTCAAATTTTGTTAAGGCTATCGTTGATTTATTCATACTGCTGTTGAATTCGTTTGGGCCAAAACGCCGAAACTCTGGTTTGGAGGTGGACGCAAATTTAAGCTCTGAAGATTAATATTTCTGCTCTCAAAGCACCAATAGCAACAAACGAGGTATCTATGTTCAAGTTAACTATCGAGGAACATTTTGAAAGAGATTAGCAATTGACTGAATAAAAATTCACATCGCTGGATCAAACAAAATCTGTATACTTTTTGAGACACCCGCCATTTGAGAAAAAAGGAAAAAACCAAACTTATCGGGCGGAGATCGTTATATTTTGTGAGGATTGCAATTTTGTAGTTAGAGGCTGTCTTAAATTAGATGTCACGTGAAAATGGCAGCGAATATAAACAGTTGAAGAGTTCTGCGTGAGCAATTTTTGCGTGATCGCAAATCTCATATGACATCGAATTTGAGACAGACTTTAGTTTGCTTCAGGCAATATTCTGTTTTCCCCCAAGTTTATTCTTCTCAGCTATGATATGAAAATAGCTAGTTGTACCTACCATATGTGATAAAGACTCAAGCACAGTAGAGAGAAATCAACAAGCACCTCATAAGTCATGCTGCAGACCGGTTTCGCCCCAAGTTAGCGCTCATCAATGCAGCTAGACAGTATGAGGCCTGATTATAATGTTCCCTCTGATTTTAACTTTAACTTAAAGGCTGTCCCTGAGATTTTTATCAGAGCTGCGATAAAGATCTTTCCAGTGAAACAGCATATGCCGGGTGACCCAGAAAAAAGTGACCCAACGCAATCTGTTATAGGAAAAACAGTAAGTGGCCGATTGAAATATTTCAAATGTTGTTCTGTCACTAAAAGACTAGCCTACATTATGTGTATTTATCGCAATTTTTTTAGGCACAGTAAAGTTCCCAAATTAAGGATTTTGAGGAGAAGGGCAGGCTTGAGATCCTTAATAACTCGTCAAAAACAGGGGATCGATTTAAAGCCATTTCAGGTCTTCAAAACAATGAGGAGTGCGTTTCATTTTGCCTGATAATATTTTTAAATACCTAGGGACTAGAAAGTTGCTCTGAAGACTTCCTACTGGGTTGCCTATTCCTAGGTTGAAATGAAACACGCTCCTCGTTGTTTTGAAGATTTGAAATGGCTGTAAATCGATCCCCTGTTTTTGACGACTTTTTGAGGATTTCAGACATCTTCTTTTCCTCAAAATCCTTAATTTTGGAAATTTACCGTGCCGAAAAAAATTGCGAAAGATACTCATAGCATAGGCTAGTTTTTTAGCGACAGAACAACGTTTGAAATATTTCTATCGGCAACTTACTTAATTTTCTGTAACAGATTGCGTTGGGTCACTTTTTTCTGGGTCACTTTTTTCTGGGTCACTTTTTTCTGGGTCACTTTTTTCTGGGTCACTTTTTTCTCGGTCACCTGGTAGTTTTTTGAAATTTTCAATACTTTAATCAGTTCCAGTTTCATTTTTCAATTTATGCGTAAATACGTCCACCATCTATCGACGATTGCGCTAAAGATGGCGGCGAGGAATTTTTTTCCCAAGATGCACTGCGTTCTTTAATCGAATTCCTATAGAATCGTTAAGGAATCTTAATTATAACGCAACGTATCTTGGTAAAAAATTCCTTGCCGCCATCTTTAGCGCAATCGTCTATTGCCTTTCGTTTTTTATTGCCTCATCTTTTACTATTAGGGAGTGGAAGGATTTCCCGGGCAAGAAGGAGAGCTGGGACCAAAGGTTTGTTTTATTTCAGTTCAGTAATTTTTAATTTTTTTTGTCGTTACCACAAAATCAAAGACATGGGCATGATAAACGTTCTAAACTTGGAGAGCACGATACTTCGAATCTACATTTTTATCAAATAAAAGGATCTGAAAGAGCACTTCCTGAAACAAAATCGCACGTTTTTATTTAGCTGCATATGAGACGTGCTCGCCTCGAAACATATTTTAGACAATCATGGCTAGTATTTAATATTCTTTAATGATTTAACTGAATTTATCAAACATGGATTGTCTTCTGAAGGTGTTGTGGCGCAATGGTGTAATCCGCTGACATTGCAGCTAGAACAGTCAGGTGGACGGGTTTCGATCCCAGGTAGAGCCCCACCACTTGAGCGTCATGACAAGGGGTCGCAGACTCGATTAGCTCTTAAATACTTCTGTGATCCCAGCGCATGGCGCTAAAATCCGCAACTTCACCTTGGTAACTGGCAACGTCGATTTTCACTGGATTTGTCTCTTGTTTTTCTCTTGAACCTTCAAAATAGTGCTCGTTGATTGTCCTTACACTGAAGTTCTTAATAAACAATAATATTTTGCTTTCAGGGAGCCAAGGGAGTTAAAGGTGAAAATGGACCCCCTGGAGAAATGGTGAGGTTTATTGATTATGTATTCTGCGGTAGATTTTGAGACCGAAGAATCATACATGTTCTCAGGATATGAAAAATTGTCCCGGGTATTCTGAAATGGTACTCCTGTTTGAGAAATCACCAAACTTTGGTTACATTGCTAATCTTAAAATTTCTTCGTGTGGCAACTAGATCAAGGACCAAATTATTTTCTCAGGTATAGCCGATCTTGTGATTGCTTCTAGAATTAGTAAACTTAGTTCTTTTTAGGGCTGCCTGGTTTTGAAGCATACTACAAAAAGAACCCATGTTTACCAGATTAATTTCTCTTGTATATTATGCTTCTTGTTTGGTCATAGATTTCGAAAGGAAACACAAACTATAATTGTACACTTGAAGGATAATGCAAAATCTCAATATGATGGCTCATATGGAAGAATTACGATGTTGCCTGAAGGATATCGCTCAAGATAAGACTTTTAAATAAGAGATGTTATACCCTTTAAGTAATGAAAACGACATTTTATCATCTTTGAATATACTTAGATCATTGAACAAAGAGATCAAAAAGAAAATTTTACGATAGGTATCATAATTGAATTTTGGTGATTTTTCAAACGGGAGTACTTTGGTTTTGGGACACCCGGTATATTTTTGCTCCAAAAACAGAAGTATTCAAATGTTGTTTAAAACAAATAGCACTAAAGCTATGGGGTCTTGTGAGGAAAGTTTAATTTCAAATTTGAATCTCTGTCTTTCTCTTTGCAGGGTATTGATGGAGAGTCGGGCGTAGACGGAGAAGCTGGTATTATCGGACCAAGGGTAAGTTGGTGAATGCATCCTTTTTGCTGCCGTAGGCAGCATCATTATTCTTTCTCAATCCAGCGAGCTAGATTAGCCTGTCTGTCTGTCTGGCTATGTAGAGGGGCCACCATCTGGCTAGCTCACGGCTGCGGTTCGCAGCGCGTGGGCTTGCGAGCTCGCGGCTGGTGAGCATTTATCCAACAAACAACAACAAAAGTTCTCCAACAAAAGATAATGAGTTCTTCTTACCTNTTTGGTGATTTTTCAAACGGGAGTACTTTGGTTTTGGGACACCCGGTATATTTTTGCTCCAAAAACAGAAGTATTCAAATGTTGTTTAAAACAAATAGCACTAAAGCTATGGGGTCTTGTGAGGAAAGTTTAATTTCAAATTTGAATCTCTGTCTTTCTCTTTGCAGGGTATTGATGGAGAGTCGGGCGTAGACGGAGAAGCTGGTATTATCGGACCAAGGGTAAGTTGGTGAATGCATCCTTTTTGCTGCCGTAGGCAGCATCATTATTCTTTCTCAATCCAGCGAGCTAGATTAGCCTGTCTGTCTGTCTGGCTATGTAGAGGGGCCACCATCTGGCTAGCTCACGGCTGCGGTTCGCAGCGCGTGGGCTTGCGAGCTCGCGGCTGGTGAGCATTTATCCAACAAACAACAACAAAAGTTCTCCAACAAAAGATAATGAGTTCTTCTTACCTACTTCAACATACGACAACGGTTTATTCCTGACAATGCAGAACTCAATATTTCAAATCATTTACCTTTTGAACCATCACCCAACTGTAATTTCCAAACACAAAATACGTTTCCTTAGCGATAATCGTTCAATTCCTTTCTATAAAATTGACCTCGCTACAATCGCATTTGGTAAATATACTAATCGGCAGCACTCGCTGACTGATGTTATATCTAGTTATAGATAATATCGTTTACTTACCGGGTATCCCGGGGTATCCCCCATAAAATTAGACAGATCTGTTTAGGCCTTAGCGATGAAAATTAGCTTTAATCTATGGGAAGTCATTTTTATAACGTTCCTTGATAGTTTAATTGAATATACAGTAGACACCTTGGTCGTTGATAATAATGCTCCGATAGTTTAAAAATTTATTATGAAAGTTCGAATTTCCTCCACCTTCAAACCAAACTTTGGTCGTTTGGCCTAAGCAGTTTCTTGAAGCACATCGACATTAAAAATTACAGCTATCAATAAGATTAGTCAGGAAATGCTGCGTACATGGGTTTGATTAGAAAAATTGTTCTCAAGATGTTTACAAATTTGGTCAACAGCAACTTGTGCAGGCAATGCTTTCATGTAGGTATCCCCTAAAGTCCCAAAATCATGAAACTCCAAAAATAGTTGCAGCTGCGTGACAAATTTGTTGGCCTTACTGCCCTTTCAATGAAATCAATTTTGACTATCCAAATAATGCTGTTTTGTTATGCAAACATGAGATAGTGTTATCATGCTTTCCATACTGCACATGCGCTAATTCCTGGGGTAAACCGCAATGCTACCATTTGACAGCCACGATAAGGCCTGCAAAGATTGTTGAAAACAAACAGACTAACAGACAAACAGACAAACAGACAAACAGATAGGAGACGAATGTAAATGAACACAGTATGTATTAAACTATACTTCTTAGTCTAACAGTCACAGGGCAGTGGTCAAATGTCTCCTGAGTCAGTCCCGCCTCCTTTCTCTAGCCGCCATCTTGAACCTTGCTTCCGTCTCCTCCCCTCGCTTTGTTGTTGCGCCTCTGCATCGCTGATCCGGTCATCACAGAAGCTATTGCTCATGAATATTATGTTGCTTGGCAGTAATTAAAGAAATATTATAAACCCTCAAAAAATGTTTTTCTAGGAAACATTGAACACAACACAACATCACGTCATTTTCTATCTTGATTTCGTGATAGTACCAGTTTTACGTATTTTAGGGACATCCTGGCAAAAAGGGCAGCAGAGGACAGCGTGGCCCAACCGGTATACCTGTAAGTATTTTCCAAACTTCCTTTTTTGTTGCATCTATTTTGTTTGAAACAGTCAGGCCATATTCCTTATTAGCCTCACTACATAAGGACCCTCTAGTTACGCTCATCTAATTGAGGTGAATTGTTGTTGTTGTCGCTGCACTGAGGCAACTGAATCTCTGTTGACCGAAGCGCCATCATCAAGTCAAAGAGCACAGGGAAACGAGAGACTCCAGCTAATAAGTCTAATTCCTTATTCGTTTTATGGTTTGCTTTACTTTTGAGCCCAGAGAGAGGAGTGACTCTCGCTTTGCTTTGTTTAGAATATGTAGCTCCAGTGGATGTACTGGGTGAGTC
>REGL01000298.1:196871-215017 GCA_004194395.1 Aurelia aurita complex sp. Pacific
TACTTTACAATACTACTCGGACGATACCCCGAGGAGCAATAGACTATGACTACCCCGGGGCCATAGACACAGAGGTTAAAAATAAACTACTATAGTCTGTCTCAAATTACATGCCACGAGAAATGTCTGCGATCAATTCGAATTTAAGAAGGGTTTGATATTTCGGACTGGCACTGCACCCGTTGAGAAGCAGAGATCCAACAGACAAATTTTAACCCCTTCGGGTTGGTATCTGATTTCTACTGTTCTGAAAATTATTCTCTCTGTGCAGGGATTTAATGGACCTGACGGCGAAATGGGTCCTAGAGGAGACAGAGGACAGAAGGTGAGCTTCGTGAATGTCATTTGTTCGTTGAATGAAACATTCACCTGTTTAATGGTTAATCACATTTCGTTAAGGTTATTCTCTGAACCTATATTCTTTGCCAGCGCTCCAAATATGATTCTCAGGGTTGCTCAAATTTGGCTTAAAGGGGCTCCATCGTCAAAATGTAAACAAAACGATGATTTTTGCAGTTTTTTGAAAGGTGATATCACGCAGGATTTTCATATTTTTTCAAAAGGAAAGTTGTTGTTTGGGCATTAATCCTTGTACTTCACTAAGGAACAAACCAAAACATTCATATCTTCTACGATTGCTCGGATATAAGTGGATTTTTAACGGTCACTTTTTTGCGGCTTGGGTATGGCCGCCAAACAAACTGCAGAGAACAATGGATGAACAATGGATAATCGGCGACACGTGCGAGTTTACGGATTTGTTTACTGTTTGGTGACGGAGCCCCTTTAATGTGTCGGCAAGCTATATGTAGACAGTGATGGACATACAAAGACGGTTCAACTGTCGATTCAGCTTGCTTGGGTCAGCATAGGTTCCAAATCTTTGAAAATGTCAGTGTAAAATTCTACCTCCTATTTCTTTGAACTGAATGGCTTGAGCGAAACTTTAGCTACTTTGATTTAATCCTACCGTTGGATTTTTCAGAAATCTTCAATATTTTTCGAAACACAGCATATTTCATGCGTCAACTCATTTGAGAATGTGACGTCATCAAATCTCTAAATGTTAAACCAGAAGAGTGAAAGACTTGTGATCGATGCCATATGGTAGAAATTCATAAGCTATGCTTTTTTAGAAATTGTTCTATGTTTTCTTGAACAAACTTTTCTTGAATTCACGCAAGAGAAGAGAGATCCTCTAATTCTGAAAATATTAAAAATTTCAGAAAAGTCCAACTGTAGAACTGCAGTAGACTGATAACAAGTTCGTAGTTATCGCTATTGTTAGACTGATGGATGCTCAAAATATGACTCGTGGACTTTCACATTGAGGATTTAGGACCAAATTGTTTCCCGTGACGTCACGTCCGATATGGAAACCATAGCAACACTCTTTTGTCATGTTAATTTGCACAAGTTAACTTGTTTGAAAGCAATCTGTCCCCTATTGTTCTGACCTTGGTTACTGCTTTATTTACCTTATTTACGCTGCAGCTAAATTCATGCATCACTGAGTCTCTATGACCCTGATTTCTTTGTATAAAGCGAATTGACACCAACTTCTGGAATATATAAAAGAGATCTTTATCGATTTTATTTTCATTCATCGAAGGGGACAGATTGCCTTCAACGCCAAAGCCCTGTTTGAATCTCAAAGTACTTTTCAGATATTCAATGAAATAAGGATCACTATATTTTGTTTATTTCTATTTGAATCTTTGCTTTATTTTCTTNACAAGTTAACTTGTTTGAAAGCAATCTGTCCCCTATTGTTCTGACCTTGGTTACTGCTTTATTTACCTTATTTACGCTGCAGCTAAATTCATGCATCACTGAGTCTCTATGACCCTGATTTCTTTGTATAAAGCGAATTGACACCAACTTCTGGAATATATAAAAGAGATCTTTATCGATTTTATTTTCATTCATCGAAGGGGACAGATTGCCTTCAACGCCAAAGCCCTGTTTGAATCTCAAAGTACTTTTCAGATATTCAATGAAATAAGGATCACTATATTTTGTTTATTTCTATTTGAATCTTTGCTTTATTTTCTTCATTTAGGGAACAATTGGTGATGAGGTAAAAGTGTGATTTATTACTCAACATGGAGCTACTAACATCCGAAGCATAACATTTTTGATCGGTTTTCATTGTTATTAAGGAGATATCTTTTAATTTTGTCTTCTATATTTACAAGATGAAGTTAGCTTATAATGATTAATTTCGTTTTCACATGGTCCAATGTAAAACAGTAACATGTTACTAATTAATTACCATGAATGAATGAATAATGATGAATACAATAAATGAACGAATACATCTGACGTTGGTTTGCAACCACTTCAGGTCACGTGATTGTCCCCTTGAATTCACTTTCTTTTCATACAAATCAATAACTTCGTGCCACGAAAAGCTTGTAACACAGGAAACTCAAGCTGTTCATTTCAATTCCTTCCATATTTCTTATTTATTACATATCTTGCAATATTAGGAAATTGTAAATGGTAAATTATATAATAAAATTTATATAAACAAGATTGGAGTTCTGATCTCGCTGGGATGCTGGGAGTCGTGCATTAGATAGGGTTTACTGTCCTTATTTCAATACTCATTTTAGTTTGATCTGAATTCGCAAATCTGTTACGAATGAAAATGTACTTGATATGTTTATTGATAGGTTTAATTTATTTCTTTTAAATTCTTGTTTGTAGGGTCTGCCAGGTCCAATGGTAAGTCTGCTCTTTGATTGATTCTGCATTGGTAACTCTTTTCCTTGCATTTTCTATGCCTTTTCCCTACCCCCTGCTTTGGAGGAGAATTTTCCAGCGTTGTATCTTCCTTAAGTTGGCTCTTTTTTATATTCCATTAACATTTCCAATAGATGTTACGGATTACTTTACCTACAAAGTACTGGGCAATACAACAAGAACTATACCATGAGGAGCAACATACTATGACTACCTCATGGCGTTTTACATAAATGCTACAAACGATTAAAAAAGAAAAATGATAAATACTGTGCTGGAAGTCTCTCGAACATTAGATATCAGGTTGGGGCTGTACTAAACCAATAAGTTGGCTTTTCATTTGGTACAAAGTGTTGTAGCTACAGTGCTAATTTGATTTGCCTACGCGTAGACCCATTATTCCAAAAGAGGAAAGGGTTTACGAAACAAAGAGTAAAGGCTTGCTACGGCCGCCCAATTGATTATTCTAATCCCCTTTTCAAATGATTTGTGAAACGCGTTGAAACAAAGGCTGCATAAATTAAGTTTCCAGAAACCTGGAAACCTCAGTAGCAAGCTTTTGCTCTTTGATTCGTAGACCCTTTCTTCTTTTGGAATAATGGGTCTACGCGTAGGCTATATTTTGATTGGCCTGATCGAGCCTTGAAAAGGAGCAAGATTTTTGTCGCGATGTCAAGTTTTGTCTCACTCATTTCCAAGCACGAATATGTCAGTGATCTATGTTGGAAAGACAACATTATACTATGCTGCCTGTTCAAGATTATCTGATCTTTACAGGTTTCTGAATTCATTTCATGAAAACCATTATTCCAATTCTTGTTAATGTTGTTTTTGTTTTACATATATAATCTGATATATACAGTATTGTCCATTTTCTCATAACAGGGAACAAGAGGACCGAAGGTTAGTTCAAAGAGACCCTTAGACTGCGTTCGCACGATGCCGGCGCATTTTGAAAACGGTGAAAATGTGACGGTAGCAACATTTTAGCTTGTGTTCACACACGATACCGTTTTCAAAGAGTTCCGTTTTCAAAATCTTCCATTTTTAAAATCTGCCGGCAAAAAATGTGCCGTTTTCGTGTGAACGGGAGGCCTATCCGTCACATTTTTCACCCTTTTCAAATTTCAGCCCACGTTGATTGCAAGCAACTCAGTTGACACAATGTTTAGATGAAGGAGGCAAACTTAAAACTTAACACGGGTTGAATTCAACAAGACAACTTAGCCCGTGCTGAAATTTTAACATGGTCTGAGATTAATGAAAATCTTCGCGAAAACAGAAAAAAAACTTAGCTCGGGGCATTTTGAAATCAAATCGTTGCATTTTGGGACATAGGACACCCAATGTTTCTATTGTTTGCGACTGCATTTATATCATATGACATAATATCAGCGAGTGCTCAGATGTCATGTAAACGCAAAGCAAATATGCAAAGCTTTCAAGACTCAGCCCATGTTAAACTTTGCTTGGGCTGAAAATTCACATGTTAGGTGCGTCTTGATTATTTCTTAAAGAATGGCTAAAGCCAAAGGGTGACTTGATGGGGAGGCACTTTACTTAGAAAATATTGTATTTTTACATTAATCGTATCGAGCCAATCACTTCTCGATAAGTCATTTACTATTTTTAGGCTAGAATAACGTGGATGCAAATGTGTTTATGAAGAATTTGCTACTAAATTCTCGAAAAGTCATTCAATATTTTAGGCTAGAATAACGTGCATGCAAATGTGTTTATGAAGACTTTTCCACTAAATTCTTTGCTAAACCTAAATGAAGGAAATCACAGTTAATAACTTCACAGTTGGATCTTACATGAATCTGTTCTTTGACCAGTGCATGACAGAAAACTACTGTAGTCAGAAAATATGCTCCCCTCCGCCTCTCCCGAAAAACTCATCACACCACTTTAAGGACTTGTTTTCAAACTCAGTTTTTCAGTAGACGGGTTTTGAAAGACGTTGGCTAGGACATTTGACGAAGATGCTTTACGTTCTATAATGCAATCAACAATGATTCATGGAAATTCGATCATTAAACGTAATGCATCATTGTCAAATGCGCCTTGATGCCATCTTCTTTTCAATTATCGTATATTTTTTTCAAGTTTCTCACCGAGATTGTTTTGTAAACATTGGATTCACCTTGTCAATGTTTGTTTTGTAGGGGATGACTGGAGATCCGGTAAGTTGTTATCAACTAATGTCATTTTCTCGTCTCTTCCTTCTTCTTGCTGCTCTTAGTTCATTTTTCAGTCCCTCAAAGTGCTTTTTGTGCCAAAAAATTATCAACTTTTGACAGGTAGCGATGAACTGATTATCAGCTTGCTAATTGGGCCGCAGAAATTTTTTGTTTGCAATCGCTAATCATATTATAATTAAAAAAATCCTTTTGTTGCGTTTTTACAAAGATAAACAAGTAAATGAAGTAAAATCTAAGTACTTTGATATGAACTGAATTAAATATACAAATCAGTTTAATTCATAACAAAGTGCTCATATTTTACTTTATTCTCCTTTGTTAATCATTTTGTACAGTCAATCAAAAATATGTCAGTCAAAAGCATGGCGTGTCAATCAAAAGCATGGCGTGTCAATCAAAAACAACATCTGCTATTGTTTCAAAGTCTGCATTCT
Organism: Aurelia aurita complex sp. Pacific; assembly: GCA_004194395.1. Lineage (NCBI taxonomy): Eukaryota > Metazoa > Cnidaria > Scyphozoa > Semaeostomeae > Ulmaridae > Aurelia > Aurelia aurita complex sp. Pacific. Next base: position 202,258 of record REGL01000298.1, read on the forward strand.
CTGATTTCTGTAGTTTTTCAAATGCCTAGCTCAAAATGATAATTTATTGATTTTGACATCTTAATATTGTGTTTTTCTCACCTTAGGGACCACCTGGTATGAAGGTAAGTTATTTTATTATTCTTAATTTTTGTTCGTTTGCATATTAAACATGGGCTCAGATCTTTAAAAAGGTGGATGTAAAATTCTGTTACATTTTTCTTTGAATTTGATGGCTTCGAAGGGAATTAGGGTAATTAGCTGTAAGTCTGCCATGGACATTTTTGATATCTTTGTTAGTTTCAAAATGGCGGCATTCATCATTTTTTAGGCTGTTGCGTCATCAAATTTCCGGGGGGGGGTCTACTTAATACATTGAGCACCCGGGGATGTGCCTGCCAATAGGGCCCCATTTTCGGAAGAAAATTCCTGGACAGGGCTATACCTTTGTGTATTTATTCCGGCACAGGTATGTTGATTAAAGCTTTTTTCCCAGGACAGGTCAGATTTGACATGCAAAATTAATGTAACTCACAAAAGACACTTGTATTATCCAGGACAGGTACTATGTTTTCAAACATTTATTCCAGGACAGGGTCATAAAATTTTCTTTTGGCAGGCACATCCCCGTTGTTTTTCTCCAAGGTAGACCCCTGGGTCAAATTTCTAAATCCTAAACCAAAAGAGCTACACATTTCTGCTTTCCACCATATTGTAGACCCTCATAAACTATGGTTTTCTTTAAAATTGTATCAATTTTCCTCTATTGGTTTAGGATTTACGGTGATTTTTTTTTCCGAATTTTGGATTATCTTTCCAAATGATCATCATCTTTGTTCAATCATTTTCGTTTTTTCTAGGGTCCTGCTGGTCAGTCGCCAATATACAGTGTAGTGGTAAGTAATAAACTTTATTTGTTATGGCAAAATTGAAAAAAATACAATCAAATTTCAGTAAGTAACAAATCAGTAGCTGTGATTGGGGGGGGGGGTCAAGTACATTTGTCTTTAGGCGGCTACTAACGGATTTCTTTTTTCAGTGATTTCTTTTAAGTAGGCTGAAAGGATTTCTAGCTATTGAAAGCTATTGATTTCTAGCTATTGACAAATAACTGGATGTTCCAACACAAAAAAAAGAAAATAGATATTTTCATTATAGTTGGTTCTTTTTCATTTGTTTGTTTGTTTCTTCCTTTCGTTAGTTAGTTCAGTTCACCTGATTTTGTTATGTTCTTTAAGCTGCCATACCTTGTAATATAGGTAGTGCATTTTAGCATGATGATGATGATGATGATAGCTAATTTAGGCCCACTATGCATGCCGCATCCAGGCATGGGACCCCTAGTTTAACGTCATTTCCGAAGGACGGATTGATCACCTGTGAATCTCCTTGCTGATGGTGTCTCAATTTCAGTGAATAAATCTGTGACAGAACTGTACCTTTCGTTTCTTGGTCTGGGGCAGGAATGTCAATGAACGTGTTTTTCCTGAATGGGTCTAAAAAATTAAAACAGTGACTCCACTCTTTTTTATGCACCTTATTCGAGAACACTTATTGTGTTTCCAATTTGTTTTGCAGGATAAATCCTGAAATTTTTTCTTATGCAGGCACATCTGCGTTATTTTCCTCCAAGCTAGATTCCCCAGAGCATTTTTCATACCTATCCCAATATTTAATGAGCATTTTAGATCAATAGAAATCTATCCAACAAAATTTGCATAACCTGCTAACTCTTTGCTTCAATAAATCCTTCGTCGGTCTGTATACTGATTTGTGCTTCTTCTTTTTTCTAGCCTCAAGCAAGACCATTATACTACTACCGAGGAATAGCACCTGCAGATTCTCCTGTAAGAATTATCAAATTATATCATCTTCTGTTCAAACTGAATAATTCCACTTTACAAATCAAAGGCATACTTCTGAGGAGGGCACTTGTTTCAGAGAGGGTACACTCATTAGAGGTGGCATGCATTCGAGAATTTACCACTAGAGAATTGTCAAATTTATGTCATCTTTAGTTCAAACTGAATAATTCCATTTTACAAATCAAAGGCATAATTCTGACGAGGGCATTCATTTCAGAGAGGATACACTCATTAGAGGGGGCATGCATTCGAGAATTTACCACTAGAGAATTATCAAATTTATGTCATCTTTAGTTCAAACTGAATAATTCCACTTTAAAAATCAAAGGCACAATTCTGAGGAGAGCACTCGTTTCAGGGAGGGTACATTCATTAGAGGGGGCATGCATTTGAGAATTTACCACTAGAGAATTTATATCATCTTTAGTCCAAACTGAAAAATTCCATTTCACAAATCAAAGGCATGATTCTGAGGAGGGCACTCGTTTCAGAGAGGGTACATTTGTTAGAGGGGGCATGCATTCGATAATTTACCACTAGATAAAGGGGGAAATCACTCCAAAAATAACGTACACAATTTTTGGGATTTCAAAGGTCTCTCATATTTTGCAAACAGTTTTGAGATCTTTCTGACTTTTTGAGTTTTCCAGATTTTCAAAATTTTGCAAGATTCCGCAAGATTTTTCACGATTTAAACGAATTTTTGAGATTTTCAAAGAATTTTCGCAAAATCATCTGTTGGGGAAGATTTCTGGGATTTTGTGAGATTTTCGAAGATTCTTCGAGTTGTTTGGGATTTTTATGAAAGTGTTAGAGATTTTTGGAATGATGTGCTCCTCGATTTACGGTATCCTTTCGGGTGTCCCAAAAATATCCTCCTATTTGAACCAATCTTCAAGAATAATGGGAAAAGAAGGAACCATAGAAGTTTTATGCTCGCATCAGTCAAATCCTTACAGTTACAGTTTAGAAATCCTAACCTTTCAGTTTAGAAATGCGTAAGAAATTGGCCGAAATACTGTAAGTAAGCACAACATAGATTTAGGGACGTAGGAAGCATTTCAAACTTGGGGGGGCACGACACTTCAAGGACACTCTTTCACGTGCCCCCAGTGCCCCCGGTTCCTACGTCTCTGCACAGATTTTTTAGATCTTAACGTTTTCGAATGGGAACAAACATTTTTTTTTATATTAGAGCTTTTTAATCGGCAAGAGATCTCTGGTATATTTTGAACAAATCTGTCCAAGCATGCCCATGCCATGTTCTAGTTTTTAGTAAAGAGGGGAGGCGCTTATCCGAAGAGGCGTTTAATTTTGCAATACACGATCTTTAGTTCTGAGTTATCTAAGTCCTTTATTTATCTAAATTTTTCGATGATAAACAAATATGTTTTCCTGCTTTTCAGAAACTGGTTATGAGTCATTACCTTACCTACCTCACAAATGAAGTTGATAACATCAAATATCCCGTTGGAACACGACAAAATCCAGCAACAACATGCCGAGAAATTTATGATAATCTTGACAATGCCAATGACGGTAAGATGATTCTAAGTGAAAAACATGTTTCAAGTTTATTCTCCATCTATGCCTAATTTTAGTTCATGCGAGCTTTCTTCTTGCTTTCATATCTTTGTACAGAATAGCAAAATGTTGCTTCAACAACTTTCAACGTTTAAATACGCACAGTATTCCTTCTGCTTATAGTTCTTGAAACAGTTTCATTGTGTTATACCTTCAAAAACTCCGAAAACGTCCACCAAAAATATTAGGCCATGCTTTGACAAAATTACAATAAATGTAGGCTTGTATCACATGGCGATTGCATTTCACAACCCATTTTTTGTTAAAAGGAAACCAAATCTTTAGTATGTCGAGTTTTTTGAGACTATCAACTTTAACTATCAGAGAAAAATAAGAGTAATAGGCACGCTCGTACAAATTTCGAAAAAAGGTCAAACGAGAATCCAAAAATCTATATTTTGACCTGGTCAAAATATTGGGATAAATATACCTTATAGCTATTCTACAAAAGAATCTAAATCTAGCGATATTTTCATACTTTTTTATATTTTGTGAATGTGCACAAAAGTGATAGAAGCTCTAACGCCACTCAATTGAATCTTTCATATATAAAAATGCATGAAAGCATCATTTAGTTCAGAATGTTTTGTAGCAGAGCTAAAAGGGCTATTAGAATGTATCTGTGTCGCGTTTTTTAGCTCCTTAAAGGGGCTCAGTCGTCAAACAGTAAACAAATCCGTAAACTCGCACGTGTCGGGGATTATCCATTGTTCATCCATTGTTCTCTGCAGTTTGTTTGGTGGCTTCACCCAAGCCACAAAAAGGTGACCGTTGAAAATCCACTTATATCTGAGCAATCGTAGAAGATATGAATGTTTGGTTTGTTCCTTAGTGAAGTACAATGATCAATGCCTAAACAGCAACTTTCATTAAAAAAAAAGAAATGAAAATCCTGTGTGATATCACCTTTCAAAAGCTGCAAAAATCATCGTTTTGTTTACATTTTGACGACGGAGCCCCTTTAAGAATTCGCTTCATAGATATAGCTCAAATGCATTTAAGTCTTTCTTGAGTCATCTCGCTATAATTCTATATTTTTCGAAATCAGGTCAGTATTGGATTGATCCAAATCGTGGCTGTATTAGTGATGCAATTCATGTTTATTGTGATTTTACTGGAGGAGGACGCACTTGTTTACAATCTAATACTTCTGATGTAAGTTATTTCATGACTCTTGATCCTTCCATCTTCCCAGGGAGCATATTTCGTGGATATGTGCAAGACTTTGCATGTCTACGAGTGTTTCTATGTTTTGTTCATCAGTGAAACGGTACTTCCCAGAAAATTTCACATCTTATGGCTAGCGTTCAGAAATAATCTCAACCTTCCTCTAGGTTAGATGAGAAACGCTTCTGACTCACTGATTAAAGGCACACTGTCGTGGTTGTGATTGGCTAGTCGTGATGTTGAAATCACTAGCAAGAAACCTGGCCTCTGAATAATTACCAAGCCTTTATGCTCTTGGATCATACTTTGTTTCCAGAATAAATGGAGTCAGGTCGTTATCACCTTCGTGAATTTCAGTGTACAGCGAAATTACTGAAGCCTGACTAATTTTATTCTTTCATATTATCTGATTCAGCCAATCAGTGCCAGGACAGTGTGCCTTTAAGCATATTTCTTAAAAACCTTTTTTTGTGAAGTTTTGTCAAAGATTTTGATTTTCCTTCGGGTGTTAAATTTTTCAGTAGCAAATGTGATTTGTGTCTCATAGGACAGGCGCTTAAATACAATAAATTATTCGGCAAAAGTTTCAGTTTGCAGGGAGACACTGGAAAGAGTTGTTATTTGCAAACTTTTGGTTTTGCCTTCATCAAAAGCGTTTTTGCAGTTACTAATCAATTTATGCTCTCCCCCTCAAGCTTCCCTTGAAAACATGGCATGGCCAAGATGGACCTCGTGTACTCAGTCTATCAAACTTGGCTCAAATAGAAAGGGTATGTCAAAGTCCTATGTGTTCTTCTTATTCATATCTGAATATTTTCAGCTTGCATTGGACGCTCATTTTGATAGATGTTTTCACGATGACCTTGGCCTGAAACAGATTTTTTTCAACTGGAAATTTTAATGTTGAGGCTATCTGAAAAGTCAGGAAATCTGCTAGGTTCTTTCATGTTGTGAACTCCCAATCTAAATAAACTGATGTATCTTGTCCAGACCGACATTCTGACAAAGAATCTGCCAACACATGTTTTTGTTATCATCATCAAAACAATTATAACACAAAAAAGATTAGTCGTTACTGTGCCATCCAAAGCAGGAAAAGACGCAAGGTCATCTGGTCCCTACTTTGGATGACACTTATAATTTTAATACTTAAGCAAACAAAAAGGTACAATGTAAGGTAGCTTGGTACCAAATACCAAATGATGAAGAAAAACTTAAAGCAAGTGTGCAATGGTAAATAGGCTCCTCTATAAATAAAGCAAAGAAATGACTCAGGCACAGCATTGTTTCATTGTTTCAGATAAAAATCTCATTCTTAGGCTACTCTTTGTTGGCATTGTGTGTAACTTTGATTTGAATGTGGTATTTTTAGGTTTTCTGCTCTCTGCAAATGCAAGCTTTTAACCTTGCACAAACCCTTTCAGATTTTCAAAATTTCAGAACCAATCTGGATATAAAATAAATCTTTTTTGAGGTTTAATTGACTATTTTGGTGCCAAGCTACCCTGATAAAGCTAACAAAAGGAAGGAGGATTGGTGCTGCTGTTTATGTTCAAAGTATGCCTACACATGTCATTGTACATTGGTAGCAAATATATGTCAAACAGGTAAAATAATTTCAAAAATTTACAAAAAATTATCAAGGTTTTTGCGTAACATTTTGGCAATTTTGGTATATTTTGAAATTATCTGTAATAAAGTCTGCCTAAAATTAGATATCACGTGAATAAAGACGATTGAAGTGTTTCTCATGATTAATTTTGGGTTGTCTCAAATCTCACATGACATCTAGTTTGAGACAGACTTTATATATCAATGATCATTAGTTCTTGATTTTTGGTTGTTCTTAGATAACATATGATGCTCGCAAAGCTCAAATCAACTTCCTGAGACTTCTTAGCGTTGAAATTCGCCAGCTTGTTGAAATAGACTGTGTTCAATACCCCGTTGTGTCTTATTCGAAATTTGGTCCAGAAAGCAGTCTTGTCGAATTTATCGGTTGGAATCGTAAACATATTGGATCTAATAATATGGGGAAAATTCGAATACTCAAAGACACTTGTAAACAGGTGAGTATATTTAACTTGCGTTAAATCATTCTACGTAAGGTTATGAAAGATTTTGTTGTTGTGTTGTGTTGTGTTGTGTTGTGTTGTGTTTTGTTGTGTTGTGTCGTGTTGTGTTGTGTCGTGTTGTGTTGTGTTGTGTTGTGTTGTGTTGTGTTGTGTCACCTTAATGCATGTTTTGAGATGTTTTTTTGTTCTACGTTATGTTGCATTGCGCCATGTTACGTTGTGTTGTGACATGCAGAGTGTGGCAAGTTATGCCATTCTATTCTATGTCATGTTATTCTGCTTTATGTTGCATTGTGTTGCATTACGCCATGTTACGTTGTGTTGTGACATGCAGAGTATGTCAAGTTATGTCATTCTATGCTATTTCATGTTATTCTGCTCTATGTTGCATTGTGTTGCATTACACCATGTTACGCCGTGTTGTGACATGCAGAGTATGTCAAGTTATGCCATTCTATGCTATGTCATGTTATTCTGCTTTATGTTGCACTGCATTGCATTACGCTATATTGTATTATGGCGTGAAATGCTATGTTGTGTCGCGTTGCATGATTTGTGTTATGTTACATTAAGTTATGCTACGTTATGTCGTTATAATTTACGTTATGCTGTGCTGTGCTATGCTGTGCAATATCATGTTACGCAATATTAAAAGACGCTATGTCACGTTGCTACCTGATTTCGATACATTACACAAATATTTTGGTCGACAAGATCTCCTTTTTGCAGACATAGCAGCCTTCTGTAATTTTCCTTTTGCAGGGTTCAAAAAAGAAAGGAACTGTATTAATGGATATATCAACCAATCAGAACTTGAAAGACCTTCCTGTGATAGACGCAAAATNAGACTTCTTAGCGTTGAAATTCGCCAGCTTGTTGAAATAGACTGTGTTCAATACCCCGTTGTGTCTTATTCGAAATTTGGTCCAGAAAGCAGTCTTGTCGAATTTATCGGTTGGAATCGTAAACATATTGGATCTAATAATATGGGGAAAATTCGAATACTCAAAGACACTTGTAAACAGGTGAGTATATTTAACTTGCGTTAAATCATTCTACGTAAGGTTATGAAAGATTTTGTTGTTGTGTTGTGTTGTGTTGTGTTGTGTTGTGTTTTGTTGTGTTGTGTCGTGTTGTGTTGTGTCGTGTTGTGTTGTGTTGTGTTGTGTTGTGTTGTGTTGTGTCACCTTAATGCATGTTTTGAGATGTTTTTTTGTTCTACGTTATGTTGCATTGCGCCATGTTACGTTGTGTTGTGACATGCAGAGTGTGGCAAGTTATGCCATTCTATTCTATGTCATGTTATTCTGCTTTATGTTGCATTGTGTTGCATTACGCCATGTTACGTTGTGTTGTGACATGCAGAGTATGTCAAGTTATGTCATTCTATGCTATTTCATGTTATTCTGCTCTATGTTGCATTGTGTTGCATTACACCATGTTACGCCGTGTTGTGACATGCAGAGTATGTCAAGTTATGCCATTCTATGCTATGTCATGTTATTCTGCTTTATGTTGCACTGCATTGCATTACGCTATATTGTATTATGGCGTGAAATGCTATGTTGTGTCGCGTTGCATGATTTGTGTTATGTTACATTAAGTTATGCTACGTTATGTCGTTATAATTTACGTTATGCTGTGCTGTGCTATGCTGTGCAATATCATGTTACGCAATATTAAAAGACGCTATGTCACGTTGCTACCTGATTTCGATACATTACACAAATATTTTGGTCGACAAGATCTCCTTTTTGCAGACATAGCAGCCTTCTGTAATTTTCCTTTTGCAGGGTTCAAAAAAGAAAGGAACTGTATTAATGGATATATCAACCAATCAGAACTTGAAAGACCTTCCTGTGATAGACGCAAAATTAACGACTCGTAGAAAATCAGGGGAAAAAATTGGGATAAGGTTTGGTAGCTTATGTTTTCAATGAAACTAGAATTTAGAATTATTATTATTATTATTATTATTGAATTTGATAAATAATGGTCGGAGCAGGGTGGTTCTAATACAATAGCAACACTCGCGTTTGATTGACACATCAATTCAAAGCGATTAGTGACTGCAGACAAAATAAATTCTTTCCACCAATAATCCAAAACAAACAAGGCCGCAAATGTTGCCCTGAAACCAATAGGGTAAACTCTCCTTGTACACGCGAAAGGTGGGTTTTAAGAGAATGTATGTGCTTATAGCGAAAGAAGAAGGGTAAATTTAAAGTTCTGCCCTTGGGGATTTTGTCTATTTGACTCAGAAACCGAGTAGGTAACTCTATCCTACGCTCCACTGAGTGTGTAAAAACCATTTTCGAAAATGAGATACCTTACAAGTTCATGGACTATTCTGAAACCTTTTGATTTATTGAACTTGTGTAAAAGTGTGATTTGTTCATATTCTTGGCAATCCAAAAATAGAATCAACCATTTTTATGATCATGTACAGTAAAAACCCGCATATAAGAACCACCCACTTATAAGAACCTAAGGCCTAAATTGTTCTAATCTCAACCCATTACAGAAGAACCTATGCATCCTGAAATTCATGGAAGGTTCTTATCTCAAAAAAGTTAAATGAGAACTACTGGTTGGTAATATGTGATAAATTGTTTTGAGAAATTTAGCCAAATACGTAAGTAGATACAAAGCATATGTAAAACATTTCTTGTATGAATGGATTTGATGCAGATAGGTAGATATGGTTGTTCTTTATAAAATTGTGTCATGATAGTGAGTACGTGAAAGCCTTGTTTTCTTATATTTGGCCTAAATTCCTGAAGATATGCAATTAATTCTTTTGATAAGAACCTATTTAAGAACCTTGCATCCCGTTTCCAAGAATAGTATCATATGCATAAGAACCTAAACAGGGTGATTTCAAAATGTAAGGTTCTTATATGCGGCTTTTTACTTTAGCTCAGAAGCTATGATAACAATATCATCACATTAAAACGATTTCTAATGAAAACACCAGTTGAGTTAGAAAAACAATCCCTGTTTAAAAGGCCACTGCTCCCTGGATATCACTTCGATAATATTGATAAATACATCACTTAAGGATGGACATGTTTAAATCCATTACAAAAATTTACCTGACTGAAATCTGCCATTAAGTTCTGAAATTAAGGGGGAATTTCTCGAGAAAGTCCCTTCAAGAAACGTTCAAAACAGGCCTAAAATCGCGACCAAATGTTCCTTACAGGGCTTCTCTTGATAGCAGCTAATGCATTGTAGCTGATTGAATCACGTGCATAAAGAATGTATTTATTATTATCATCATTGTGATGTAAATATATGTTTACTATAAATACTTGGCTGCCCTGTAAAATAACTCACACTGAAGAAGATTTATATCGAAACGTTTGGAAGCATAATAGTCGTGTTTTTATATTTTCTGATCTGTTAGCATTGAAGATGGTTAAGTTTATTATTATCATTATTATTATCATTACTAATATTTCACATCCACAATAAACAATGGCTTTTGTAGTTGTGTGCATGTGTGAAAATGCTACGGCACGGNATATAAAGTAATAGTCTTTGTATTATATAACTGAGACAATAATATTTTATACAATTACATTTCTATATTTGTAGATATAAAAATAATGTATTTTTTGTAATCTGGGAATTTTCAAAACTTTTTATAATGTATTTTTGAAATTTTGGGAATTTTCGTAATTTTTGTATATCACAGATTCAGAAACCGAAAAACGGTAAGTGTTATTTGATGTGAGTTGAAATTTGTTGTTATCTTGAGGAGATTTTAATGCGATGAGACAGAAGCTTGATTATCTATCGGGTAAGTAAAAAAACGACAATCCCCGTTTGAAAGGTCATTGCTGCCTGAATATCAAGAAAATAATATTGTCAGGTGTATCATTTAATGATGGACATTTTTAAACAGATTTTGAAATTTACCTGGTTGAAATTGTTCACTTCGTTCTGAAATTATGAGGGATTTTCTCAAGAATGCCTCTTCAAGAATCCTTCAAAACAGGCCTAAAATCACGACCAGATGTTCTGCCTTACAGCAATGACTTTTACAAGACAATAATATTGGCAGGTATATCATTTAATGAGGGACATTTTCAAATAGATTTCGAAATTTACCTGGCTGAAATCGGGCACTCTGTTTTGAAATCATGAGTTTCTTCAACAAACCTTCAAAACTGGCCTAAAATCGTGACTAAATTCTTTGCCTCACAGCAATGACTTTTACACGCTTTAGCACGTGTTCTTCCTTTGGGAGGATGCAAGATGAAGGTTTGAAATTGAGCACACTTTTAGAACGGAATGGCCGATCGAGGTAAATTTCGTAATTGATTTGGACATGTCCGCCATTAAATGATATATTTGCCAACATTATCATCTCGATATCCAGTGTGCAGTGGTCTTTCAAACGTGGATTGTTGTTTTATTTTTACTCACCTGGCCGGAATTTGTATTTTTAAATCGAGTTTGTGTACGTCTACCCTTGTTGGTACAGTAAAAACCCGCGTATAAGAACCTAAAATTTTGCAAGTCAGTCTAACTAGGTTCTTATGTTTAGGGCTGTTCCGGTTCTTAAATTGGTTCTTATTTTATTCATGGCTTTCAGGAATTTCTTTTTTTCCGATTCAAACTTCAGGCCTATTATTTACTGTCAGTTCACATTAGTTGAGTTTATGAGATATAGTCCCCAACAGAAATTTGTGGAAGAATCAGAAATGTTTATATAATCCAGAGAAAATCTTTCAAAATCTTCTCATCGGGTAATATAAACATTTTTCATTCTTCCACAAACTTCTATTGTAAATAAGACCCCATCCTTCTCTAAAAATAAGAACCTATTTCTAATTCCAGGCTGAATGGGTTCTTATATAATTGGGGTTTAATTGCAAAATTTCAGCCTGTATGTTCTTAATGCACTAGGTTCTTATACGCGGGTTTTTACTGTAGCCTGGGTAATGTACATCGCAAGATGATAAAATGTTCTCTCGTTCAGGCCCATCCATATTCTTGTTCAAAGGCTTGTTTAGGCTCCTCACTATTCAGGCCCTGGGCGAGGGACTGGGGTCAGATTGCCAGAGGAGCCCCCAGAAAGCTATAATAGAAATAAAGAATGCTAAACATTGCTTTGCATAATATTTTCTTCAATACGAATCTGAGATTTTTTCACAAAACGCAGGAAAATAACCTTTTGTCTAGGATTTTGAACACTACGGTTATGAGTCGTAGTTTGAGCAAATTAGTTACCTCAATAAAACGAATTGGTTTGGCAACTTGTTGTGAAGATTCAAATTTCATTGAATAGAAAATTTTGGATTTGTTTAAAGCATCAGCTGTCTTCTCAGAGTTTAGCTACATGACAACAAATGTGCGCAGGTGAAAACTTTTGAGTCAAGCCGTGTTTGTTTTTTGATGGTTTCAGAGGATGTTTTGAGATCTAAACTGCTTTGCGATCTCTTCTTTTGGATTTATTTGGCTTATTGGCTTTGAAAACAGAGCGAATAAAATTGATTGGAAACAGAACAGAGAATTCTAAATTGTATGCTGTATGAATAATGTTTTAGCTCATTTGACTTAAAGACAAATGGAGCAGGTAATTTCTAGTGAGATTAATGTTTTTGAACTAAAGGCTTTATGAAATGTGTAGCCCAAGCTACAATCCCGGACAAAACTCATGAGACAATCATGCAAAAACATATCTATAATTATCTGAATGCCCCCCTTCCCCCAATATCACTGTTGGTTTGGAATCAAAGGTCCAAAATGAGAAGTACATTCACTGATGTCCACAAAAAACAACATTGAGTTGGGGGGCGGGGGGGGGGAAATTGCTATTTTTTGGTTGATTTTCGAGAACAGATTGAAAAGATTGCAAATTTGGAGCTTGTCTCATTGAGTTTTGTCCGGGATTGTAGATTCGTACTTGTCCTTGTAGAGAAAGTAAGTCACATCTTCCGTTCCCTGCTCTTCAGCTTTCCTTGACAATCTAATTTTCTCGGCCAGTCTAATTTCATCTTCGACTTTTCGCAAAGTGAGGCTTCTACTCCTGCTGCTCCGCTTGGACTCCCATTTTTGATCCAATGCCTCCTTTATTTG
>REGL01000298.1:216002-230211 GCA_004194395.1 Aurelia aurita complex sp. Pacific
TTTGCAAAATTTTTGAGCAGAAGCAGCTCCTTGAAATGATTTGACTTCAAATATGATACTACTGATCAGCTAGACGTGATCCATGTCTGAAATTTGAAGAACTTTTTTTGTAAATTTTAATTAAGGAGCAGAGAGGAGATTCTAGCAATCACAGTCATGTATTTGGGGAAGTAAGTACATCAATATCAATAGGTGAATTTTCCTTGTATATAATATCTATAGAAGCCTCAAACTTAGATACATACCTGGTTCTTTCTTTCATATTTTTGCATCTTGTCTTCATGCCTTCCACCTGATTGCTGCCTTGATGCTGTTTTTCTCTTTGTCTGGAAGTATCTTTTTGAAGCAGCTGAAGGGAGAATCACCATATCAAATTATTTCAAAATTTCAATCTAAAAAGAGTGCATCCCATAAGTGAAGCTGAAGTTTTTTTTATTCCAAATAAAATTTACAATACAGATTACGAACTACATTACTTACAAAATTACTCTACAATACTACTAGGACGATCAACCCCAGGGAGCAAAAGGCTGTGTCTACCCCGAGGCCATTAAATAAAGATAATGAAGGAAAAGAAACTACTTTAACTATGGGACAAAATCGGCTGAAGTGGAAGACTTGAAAGGAAGCAAACACTTTATAATTAATCTTTCCCTGCTCTCCATATCTATATTGTATAATTCAATTTGAATGTCCCTGTATGTATATATTAGCAGTTTAGGCCAAAATCCAAAATGATTCATTTGCTGGTGAAGGTAATTTTGAACTTTCAATATTACTTTAAAACCGTCACAGCTTAAATACTAACAAACACGGTGTTCTTATTTGAGCTTACTATCAAGAAAAGATACAATAATTCTTGAACAATTGAACAATTAATATTCTTAGAGAATATTGAGTTTGCAGCTAAATTCCCATTGCTAGTCCTGTTGCAATCTGCCTTTTGGGACAACTTTTAAATAAAAACTCACCATCAATGGCAACAGCAGAGGCGGTTTTGTTTGCTTTGTTTGTCAAATTTTTTACATCGATTATGTACATACTCTAGCTTACTATATGCAAATGTGCAAAGTAAGCTAATCTAAATCGATCGAAAAGTGCTATAAAGTTTGAAATGGCTTTATTTTCTTCTGAATATATACTGAAACGGAAACATTGAAAATCAAAACAAATTCAAACAAAGAAAAATCAGTTTGAATAAGTGCTGCAACCAGAGCAACAACTCTAAGGCTGGTCTTATCAAGCTAAACGCCATCGCTACAATACGCATCACATAACATTTCATTCATTACCCCTACTATTCAAATACAGTCTGCTGGTGTGCAACTACTGATCCAGTGCCAAGAACAATTTCTTGCATGTTTCATGTCAAAACTTGCTTAGAAATGCCCTAATTATAGACAGCTTCAGAATTACATCTAACGTGCATGGCATAGTAAGATACACTTAATCACATACACATTTTGCGAAACTTTGCTCATTAAAATACGTTTAAACACGAGATCAAAGAAACTCATTTCCACAATATACGGAGAGAGAATGATGAGGTACTACTGACAGCCCATGCGCTCTCTTACACTCATGATTTGGTTACTAAATTATCTTTCATCAAAAGCACTTTAAAGTTTATATTTCCATCTCTTTTTCTTTGTTTGTCTGTCTCTGACAATTTTACACCCTAAGTTTAAGAAACCACCTCTGAGGGGACCATTATGGAAAAGGGGTCAATTCAACTTTTTAATGCTAACCCTGCCACTACAGTTAGGAATGTTTACTATTGTATTTATTTAATTTGTATTATGATGGTAATCTATCTATTCTTAGCTTTTAAAACATTGTAAATATTTATGTAGTTTAGTGGCAAATGTCAACATACATACATAAATACATACAATACATACAGGATGTCCCAAAAAAATTGTGCCCCATTTGCCTGAAGATTGCGACAAAACGCAAAAGGATTCTCGCAAAATTTTTGCATGATGTTTCTCTTCGGATATTCAATTAAAGTTTGCTACCATCCCCGTAAAAATCCGTTGAGAAATGATGGAGCTGTGACCTTCAGAAGACCAAATTCGCCTCATGACTGAAACCAGCGGTCGGCCATTTTGTCTTACTATTTGCAGTGATAAGTATCTTCACGTGAGGTAAGAAATAATTTCTGTGAGGTCAAAAATAGTGGAACTCTCTCAGGATTATCGGAATTTTCACGAGAGCCATGACATTGGAGGCTGCTGTTTCATTTTCAATCCATGAAGCTATTTATCGCTGCAAAATAGTAAGACAAAATGGTCGACTGCTGGTTTCAGTGATCGGGCAAATTTGGTCTCCTGAAGGTCATAGCTCCATCATTTTTCAACGGATTTTCATGGGGATGGTAGCAAACTTTAATTGAACATCTGAAGAGCACCATCCTGCAAAACTTTGGCGATAATATTTTGCCATTTTGTCGCGATCTTCAAACAAACGGGGTAGAATTTTTTGGGACACCCTGTATATGCATACATACGTGCTAACAGTATGGGGCTGATTTGAAGCAATATAAAGAATTGATATAGTAATGATAATGAATGAAGAACCTATTGATAACTTGGAAATCCCCGCTCTCTGTCAGTTTAAAAGAAAATTAAAAACGCTTTCAAAGAGCTCAGTAAACCCTAACTAAACACGACTCCCAGAAAGATCAGCAGACATCAGCTTGGATCGAATTCTACCAAATTTTTAATTTTTGCTTTACACTATTAATTTATGACATACTTATAAGTTTTGTATTTCAATTTTGTACTGATGGGATATCATATAAAAACATGAATGAATGAATGAATGAATAAAAAAAGAGCTGCTTTCCATTGCCTCCTCCGTAGCAGTCGTGTCTGGGTTATCTCATGATTTGGAGGAAATTTGGAAGAACTGTGTACATTTCACATCACCCTAGCCTGCTAACCAGACCCAATTTCAAAGGAAATAGTGGTCTGTTCAATACCGCCATAAAGCTTGTTGAAAGCCTCTATTTCAAGAGGGCCGTTTTCCAAGTTTTGTGGAAAATGTATGCGCATAATTATCTCGCAGGTCAGAATATTATCATGAAAACAAAGAGCGAACTAGTTTAGTGCAGCAAAGAGACAGCTTAATCAAATTGCATGATTAGACCCTTAGGTCAGAGATTAAGTTTCTATGCAAGGTGGAACAAAGAGTAATCAGGGCGTATTCAAATTGCATTATTCTTTTTTTTTTTAATTTCAAAGAGCTTCCTGGGTAAATGGTTTCTTTACAAATAAACAGCAAATTATTCTGAGGAATTCTCAAACGAGGTTTGAACAAGCTTTATGGCGGTATTGAACAGACCACTATTTCCTTTGAAATTGGGTCTGGCTAACAGGCTAACATCACCCTTGCTCGAACCTAAAAAATAACAAGATGACAGTATACAGGTCTTTGATTGATAACAGTAATCTTATTTACTGAACAAATTAACCTGTATAAATATGAAAGATTATTATTATTATTATTATTATTATAGTCCTAAATCCCTCTTACCTTACCTTACCTCTGAGAGAATTTCAAACAAAAGCTGCAACTTAAATGCCTTGATTGATATGTCCAGATGCCATTATACCACTCAAACAAATACAGTTTGATACTCTTCTTGATTGGCATGATTGCTTGTCGTCATGTCAATCAGTTTACCTTAGTATTTTGTTGGGGAAAAGCACTCGTTTTGCTCGCACTTCAGTATCGTTAGCTGACCTGATTTGAACTGAATGGCTTCGAAGAGAGATCTTAGCTATTTCGCTGTAATTCTACCGTTTGATTTTTCTAAAATCTTCAACATTTTCAGAATTAGAGTGCCTCTTCTCCTTCAAGAATTCAAGAGAAATTTTGAAACAAAGCTTAAAGCCAGAGTAATTTTTAAATCTTTTGATGGACCATGGGGATAATTTTCAAGAAATAATTTATGGCTGTCTACAATATGGTATGAAGCAAAAGTCTGTCACTCTTCTATAGTCTATGATTTAGAAATTTGATTAAGTCACGTCCTTACATGAGTTGAAATATGAAATATGCTGTAATTTCGAAAATATGTGAGATTTCTGAAAAGTCCAATAGTAGAATTATTTGAAATAGGCCAATAGAACTGTATACCTGCCTCTCTCTCACACCAACTTAAAGATTTGGAACATATGCTGGTAATGGTGCTGATCAAATCACTTTCAACAAACAAGAATCTGAAAAGGCGACCTATGATTATTGAAACGACGACAGATTTTGTAACACAATAGCATGAGTTGCTTTGATTGACACCGCAATTCAAAGCGATTACTAGCGATCACAGACAAAGGAAATTCTCTCAACCAGTAATTCAAAACAAACAAAGCCGCAAGAATTTCTTTGAAACCCAGGTAGCTAGCTTGCTCGCTGTGCATTCCAGAAATTGTTGTTAAGAGCAAACATGAGCATATATCGAAAGAAGAAGGATATATCTACACATCCACCTCGGGCATTCAATTTGTTGGGTTCATCAAAAGCCGATTGGGGGCGACATTTTTTTTGGTGTAATTAAAACACTTACTGGTCAACTTCTGAACCAAAGAAATAAATTGCCAGAGGTGAATGTGTAGATATATCCTTTTTTTTTCGATATATGCTCATGTTTGATCTTAAAAACTATTTCTGGAATGCACAACGAGCACGTTAGCTACCTGGGTTTCAAAGAAATTTTTGCGGCTTTGTTTGTTTTGAATTACTGGTTGAGAGAATTTCCTTTGTCTGCGATCGCTAATCACTTTGAATTGCAGTGTCAATCAAAGCAACTCATGCTATTGTCTTACAAAACCTGTCCTTTTTTATTGGTGTGGCATATCTTCTACTTTTCAGATGTAATTGTAAATTCCCTGCGAATTCAATTTGCGGCATCTGGAAGCCCTGTTCTTCTGGTTTCACAAAACTTTCTGTTGATTCTGATTGATACAATACGATGAAGATGATTTCGCAGTCTCTTTGTCAATTTTCTAGGAATTAGCAACCATGGAATTTCAATTCAAATTTTGCGCCAATATTGAACAAGGATCAAACATTCTCGACAAGTTGCGATGCGTAGATTATGTTGCAAAAAGTTCTCTATTTCCTTATCTATTATAAAAAATCATCAGGTCAGGATCATGTTTAAAGAGAAATGCCTATTTAAACCTTTTGGAAATTAGTTTATTTTCTTCATTCTTCAAAGCCGATTTTGTAGGAAGCCGACAAACTACGTACAACTTGCAGAGAGGAATACTTCTCATCGCTTTTTGCCTAATTTTGTTGTTGTGATTCGTCGTAACATCGATGGTAAGTGGTTTGGCATGAGTTTGGTTCTGGCAAATGGTGATTTGAAGACAAGCACTGCCTTGAAGATACATTTAGATCTGAGAGCAAAGCTTGAGGACAAGTTAAAGCAGCTCATGATAAAAATAGAAAAAAGAATTACAGTCATTTCGTGAGTTTACTTTACAAATAATTCGTTGCTCATTTTGGTTAATTTAGTTATTTTTCAGGCATGACAGAACACAGAACTTCAGAAGATACACATATTTTTCTTGTAAGAAACTGTGAATTTGAGCCAGTACTGACAGTTTCTTGGAATAATCAGATTTTGAGTACTCAGAGCTTCTTAATCTTTCAAGCTTCTTACAAGCTGCGAGGGGCAAATCACTGATTTTTTTTTCGTACACCTTCCTTAAAATCACTAAAAAATCACATACAAAAATCACAAAAATCACAAAATCACCATACAAAAATCCCAAAAATCACAAAATCACCATACAAAAATCACAAGGAAAAATCACAAAAAAATCACTAAAATCACAAAAAAATCACTAAAATCACAGAAAAAAATCGTGTGATTTTAAAATCACAAAAATCACGTACGCTATTTTGAGAAGTGATTTGCCCCTCGACAAGATCCGTGTATTCTTCATGTGCGCTCGTCAACATTTCCAAACCAGGTTTTTTAAGCCTTTCTAGTGTTTAGACATTACTCAAGTGCCTTCCGAATAATTTGATGCGGGAAACAAGTATAAATGAAGTAAAACTATGCTGAAGATTTTTTCGAAAACAATAGATAGCTTTAGTTGCTTAGAAATTTGCCCAGTATTGGATTTCTGCGGTCTGAAAGTAGACTCATTACATATACGTC
Source organism: Aurelia aurita complex sp. Pacific (assembly GCA_004194395.1). Classification (NCBI taxonomy): domain Eukaryota; kingdom Metazoa; phylum Cnidaria; class Scyphozoa; order Semaeostomeae; family Ulmaridae; genus Aurelia; species Aurelia aurita complex sp. Pacific. The sequence continues at coordinate 222,178 of REGL01000298.1, forward strand.
TCAGCATCACCCATTGAATTGGATGGTTGCTCAAACAATGAAAAGTCAGATTAAAAATAGTGAACGAATACAAGGAATCAAGTCGTAAGTCTAGTACGAGAGTTGATTTTCTCATACCTTGCTTTTATTGAATTCACGTGGTATTAGATTTCGCGCACCGCACGTTCAAGGTGCGTGAAATCGAAACTGAGCGAATAATTATCAGTGCGAGCTCTGACTGTCAAGAGAGTTGCATTTCCCGAGGGGTGTATCACTCTCCCGAAATGGCGTACGAGATTTTTTTTAAACAATAGGATTTTTAGGGATTTTTTGTGGATTTTTCTTGAAAACAAAGGGATTTCTGCCAAAGGTGTACGAGATTTTTACAGAGTGATACGCCCCTCGGCATTTCCATCGTAACCAAAAAGACTTTCAGTTTGATGTGTCATTTGATTGAAATGGTCTTGAAGTCCGAAAGTTTGAATGAAAAGCACTGATTTAAAAATAGAAGATGCAGGTGAAATTTTGATTTCATGCACCTCAGAAGTACATGTTTCTTTTATTTAATGCAAATACTCTTTCTTATTTATAAACAAACATCAATCCCGAATTTTAAGCTCGAAGAATATTCTTTGTTTTTTTATTAATGTGAAATCCAATTAAGGTTTACGAATATTTATTTTGTATCCTTTTCTCTTGCATATCCTATGAAGCTGATGAAAAGATATGATATTTGCAGTGAAATGTGTACAGATCTGTGGATGGTATTGAAATGTGAGATATGGTGAGTGATCCCTTCGTTTCATTTGATATTTAATTATTTAACCACGGTAACCCCGTCAGTCTACCTTTCGAGTCAGAAAATGCACTGCATTTGAAAGGCTATTGTCCCCTGAATATCACAGCAATGATATTTGTTATCTTGTTGAACAGCCAACATGTTAACTAAATTAGATTGATGTCAAATTTTCTGGCTGAATTGGCCGCTTTCTTCCGAAAATATGAGCGATTTTCTCGAGAAGGCCCCCTCGAGTAACATTCAGAGATGGCCTAAAATAGCGACCAAATTTCCCCACGATTTCCTCCTTGCAGCAATGACTTGCCTATGCTTTAGCACGTGTTTTCCTCTTGGGAAGATGGGCATAATCTTACCCATTATAATAAGAAAATGTTTTAGTCCTCCGCCCATTAGATGTTTTCAAAAACACTTAAGCAACAAGGGCAGATTTTGTAATAAATAGCATCTTTTGCTTTTGATTCACACCTCAATTCAAAGCGATTAGCGACTCCAGACAAAGGAAATTCTCTCAACCAATAACTAAAGACAAACAAGGCCGCAAATGTTGTCCCGAAACCAGTAGGGTAAAGAAGGACAGGTTTTGTAAGACTATAGCATGAATTGCTTTTGATTGACACTGCAATTCAAAGCGATTAACGATCGCAGACAAAGGAAATTCTCTCAACCAATACTTCAAAACAAGCAAAGCCGCAAAAGTTTCTCTGGCAACCCAGGTAGCTAGCTCGCGCGTTGTGCATTCCAGAAATTTTTTTCAAGAGCAAGCATGAACATAGATCGAAAAAAGAAGGATATAGTCAATCTACATATCTGCCTTGGGCATTTAATTTGTTTGGTTCAAAGCCGATTGGGAGGCGATTCAATTCTCTCATTTTTTGGGTGTGATTGAAACACTTACTGCTCAGCTTCTAAACCACAGATATATATGGCCGAGGTAGATGTGTAGATATATCCTTCTTTTTTCGATACATGCTCATGTTTGGTCTTATGAACAATTTCTGGAATGCACAAAACATGCGCGCTAGCTACCTAGGTTCAAGAGAAACTTTTGCTGCTTTGTTTGTTTTGAATTACTGGTTGAGAGAATCTCCTTTGTCTGTGATCGCTAATCGCTTTGAATTGCGGTGTCAATCAAAAGCAACTCATGATATTGTGTTACAAAATCTGTCCTTGTTGGTGCATATTTGTTTTTTACTTGTACATTGTAGTCGCTGTTTCATAGAGTTGTTGGCCACGATTTTGCAACTTTTGGAAGGCCTCGATATGAGTTCTCATTTCAACTTATCAAAATTAAAACCCATTCAAGTTTTTAAGCTGATATAGGAGAAATTAGGCTTAATCAAAATCTGGCTGTAGAGTCTCCAAAAGGAAGGATCTGTGTTAAAGGAAAGACCTTTGAAATAGTTTAATTCCACGAAACATATTACTTCGATATTACTGTACATACAAGTTATGTCTGAAGGAAGCATAAGAAATTATTTATAAATTGAATCTCCCAAGAGATTTGTGGTTTCCGTTTACTCTGGAAGCAACTGAATCAGACGTTGCTTGATTAAGCTTGTTAATAAGAGTCCCATGTTTTTTATTAATTTCTTGGAAGTAAAGATGTTTAGACCTCGATTTAATTGTATTCAATTGATCTTGGCTACTACTGAACCCGCCAATTAGACCGACCAGGAAAATGGTTTTTTGCTTCTAGCCGTGGGTTGGGTTAAAAGAGGAGCATACTTTTTTTTACATTCCAATAAAAATTTCACAATATAGATTTACTAAGTTTAAAGGCAGAAACACTGCAATACAACAAAAAACAACAGCAAATGGTTGAATGAATTTTATGCCAATATTTCGTCCTGCCATGCAGGACTTCTTCAGGGCTGTAATTACAGCCCTGAAGAATTCCTGCATGGCAGGACGAAATATTGGCATAAATTTCATTCAACCATTTGCTGTTGTTTTTTTGTTGTATTGCGGTGTTTCTGCCTTTAAACTTATTAATTCATTCGTCACCGGAAGCATCTTCGGATCCGACAATCGACGCTGGTATCGTGGCCTTTCCTTTTTCAAATTATAAATTTACTAGTTACGCTACTTGCAAAATACTTAAACTACACTACAAGGACGATGCCACTGGATGCACACAAAAAACTAAGACGACGTACATAAGAATAATCAAAGGAAAACAATAACACATGAACAATAACCTCGTAAAGAACACTACATTCTGTCTCTAATTAAATATTAGGTGAAAAAATCGCCGCGAATAACAACAGACAAGCTGTGTGCTGTAGGTAGTTATGGGTAATTTTGCGCTATCGCAAATCTCACCTCATATAATTTGAGACAGACTTTCATGAGCGAGCAGGGGAAGATAGAAATTGGGGGGCTGCCCGAGAAAACATCCATTGCTTGCATAAGTTTTGCCCGGTGGAATTTTAGCCGATGGCAAATCTTTTTCAGAAAAATAGACTTCCTTCTCATCAATCATAGGCAGGGAAATTTCTCAAGCGATCTAAGGATCTGCCTAACCTTTGATTTTATGCCTGATTTTTACTAAATCAACCATGGAGATTCAAGTAAGACTTGGAAACATTTTTGATTTTCACCGGAAGTGTCTATTTTGATGACGTCAACAACTGACACTTTTTACAGCAAAAGTGGGTCGAACTCTTTGCATGTAAGTCTAATGTGATTGAAAATACTGCAGTTAGATTGCATTTGATTAGAGCTTTCGAGTGATCTATAGTTTTTTGCATTTTGACGAAATTAGTAAAATTTGTATGACGTCATCAATCCAATGACGTCATAATTGAGCTTTATTTAGAATGATTTTAGCTCAAATTTTTTTCTCGATTTGTACTAATTCGACCATGCAGATTCCGAATCTGCCATCAATAAACAATTATTTTACTCATAAATAAGGGTTTGGACCAGGTCATTTACTCAATGGGGCAACACAATGGGTAAATGGCAAGGTCCAAATCCTTATTTCTTAGTAAAATAATTGTTTATTGATGATAGATTCGGAATCTGCAAGGTCGAATTAGTACAAATCGAGAAAAAAATTTGAGCTAAAATCATTCTAAATAAAGCTCAATTATGACGTCGTTGGATTGATGACGTCATACANTGGAAACATTTTTGATTTTCACCGGAAGTGTCTATTTTGATGACGTCAACAACTGACACTTTTTACAACAAAAGTGGGTCGAACTCTTTGCATGTAAGTCTAATGTGATTGAAAATACTGCAGTTAGATTGTATTTGATTTGAGCTTTCGAATGATCTATAGTTTTTTGGATTTTGACGAAATTAGTAGAATTTATATGACGTCATCAATCCAATGACGTCATAATTGAGCTTTTTTTAGAATGATTTTAGCTCAAATTTTTTTCTCGATTTGTACTAATTCGACCATGCAGATTCCGAATCTGCCATCAATAAACAATTATTTTACTCATAAATAAGGGTTTGGACCAGGTCATTTACCCAATGGGGCAACACAATGGGGCAAGGTCCGAATCCTTATTTCTGAGTAAAATAATTGTTTATTGATGATAGATTCGGAATCTGCAAGGTCGAATTAGTACAAATCGAGAAAAAAATTTGAGCTAAAATCATTCTAAATAAAGCTCAATTATGACGTCGTTGGATTGATGACGTCATACAAATTTTACTAATTTCGTCAAAATGCAAAAAACTATAGATCATTCGAGAGCTCTAATCAAATGCAATCTAACTGCAGTATTTTCAATCACATTAGACTTACATGCAAAGAGTTAGACCCACTTTTGTTGTAAAAAGTGTCAGTTGTTGACGTCATCAAAATAGACACTTCCGGTGAAAATCAAAAATGTTTCCAAGTCTTATTTGAATCTCCATGGTTGATTTAGTAGAAATCAAGCATAAAATCAAAGGTTATGCAGATCCTTAGATCGCTTGAGAAATTTCCCTGCCTATTATGACATGCATAGAAAACATCACTGCAAGATCTACCAACTAATGTTTTATTTTATTCGCAAAATCACAAAATGCCAGTCAATAACTGTGTCTAAAGACTTCAAACAGCAAAACAAGGTTTATATTTATAGATAGAAGGCCGAATACCAGCAATCTATTGTAAAATATACGCTATAGAAAACCCAAATAATAGTTCGTAAAGGGAGCAACAAGGGCATGTTTGGCGAAAAAACGATCTCTCTGTTTATATTCGTGTGCCAATACAAAGCGATTAGTGATCGTCATCGAGCCTCAAACGTAAACATGGCAAGCTGCATAACAAGAAAAACTGTTGCATAGGGAGAGCGGTTTGTTCTGGTAAATGGTGTATACAAATCTGGTAAATGGCTGCCACGGAGCTTCTCTGAATGATAGATTTCCCTCCACAAAACTGTTAGTTTTAAATTCATGGTTGAAATCATGTTGAAATCATGGTTGAAATTAAGGAACCCCTGAGAAGGAATTGCCCGAAGGGTGCCGAAGCACCGGAAGGATGTCCCATGGCTCATATGCCTCGTTATGAATGGGAGACCTCGCATCAAACAGTTTTGGCGGGAAAGCAGGAAAGCATTCGTCATTTTCCTTCGTAGAACCTCTGTGGCAGCCAGTTATCAGATTTGTGTCCGCCATTTACTAGAACAAACCGCTCTCCCTAGCCTCTTTTTTTATATGTCAAAATGGTCTATTGCATATTTGATACATGTGCCAATGCACAGCGATTAGCGATTGCAAACAGGGATTGGCGATTAGCGATTAGCGATTGCAAACAGGGAATTCCTACGGCAAATTGATCGAACCGTAACTATAAAATCAAGCAAGCCGCATAGCATGTTTTGAAACCAAAGTAGCTAACTCATTCATCGTGCATGCAAAAACAATTTGTAAGCGAAGACAAGAGTATATGTTGAAAATTGAAGGATAAAAGTGGAAGGTCCCTCGTAAATTAGCCATGAGCGGGTACCCATAAGGCACATACACACTGGTGGGGAGAGGTGACCAGCTAAAAATGTGCTCTCCGTACAAAGTTGCCTACTCCTATTCAAAAGAGAGTCTCAAAATTGGGTAATTTGCACACGCACTTTTTTGGATGCTCTCTTAGGCTGATGAACAATATGAAATATGAAATTTAAAAATATACTGCCTGAATCTTACTAAGCTTATTTTTTTAAGAAGTTGAACATTAATTCGTTTGATATACGAGAATTGCTATACGCTCTGGGCACTGTTGTTACAAATGTAAACTTTTGGAAGAGTTGGAACAGGTAAATTAGTAAGGACACCATCGTCTAAAAATGTTTAAATCTAACGCCAGTAAAGAATTCGTAGAACTTTGTTTGAAGGCAAAATACTCTGTTCTTGCCTTTGGGACTTACAACCCAGGACAAAATTAGCATGGTCAATCTATGCTTGTGTTCAATAACTTTTTCAGAATCTGATTGAACGTGCTATGTTTCTCTTCCTAGCTGCTCGCTCTCCAAGGAAGCTACTGACATGAGCTAAAGCATGGTTTTATCCAGCATCCGAGTCAAATTTCTGAAGCAGTTGGTTGAGTTCATTGAACAGTGGAACTTTAATCAAGAAATTTAGAAGAAGAATCGATGCCAAGGTGATAGAGCAGAGATGACGCTCACATGTGTAGAATTTCGCAGCTTTGAGCCTCCTAGCTCCCTGCAATAGATCCCGAAATAGGGCAACACTTGGTATTTTCTGTCTTAGGCCTCAAACTCTTGATTTATCGCTTCAAAAAGCTTATATGTCGAAATATTTCCTCATATCACTTTGTTCGATGATGTCATTTCACGCAGTTTCTGCTCTGTCTGCCAAGGTATACTTCATTGTGCAAGGGTTCTCCTTCCTTTACCGCATCCAAACAATTCTTGCATTCCTTGTTTGAAGATCCGTGAAGAGATTTGGACTTGTTCGTTCAACAGTTCGAAGAGATAATTGCAAGGGATGTTCATTCACATTGAGGGAGATCTGTGAAAGAATTCGCTGTTAATAATTGATGAAATGATCAAAACTAGAAGATTGCTCAAACGCTTACATCAAATTGAAAAGTGATGCAATTTTATAAATCAGTTTAAGTTCGAAGGTTACAACTCGAAAAAAGTCGTTGCTAAAAAATGATCTCCCTTATTAGATAAATGCAGCTTCATTTTCAGCCCAAGGGAAGCAACTGCTGGCGTTGGCGATGGTATGTAGCCTATTCTAAAGCTGAAAAGTACGTTGGAGAGCTCGTTTTAATTGTAGAGAGCAAGTGAAATAATTTGGCTAACACAATAATCTAAGTATCGATATATTCTCATACAAGATACGACTCGAAAGTTGGCTTTGAAATTTTGGAACTTTGCAGTTACAAAGTAGGCTTGCAGAACGTTATTTGATTGCAGAGAACATGGAAATGATTGATCTATGTAAAAGTCGATATGTTCTGGTGCAAGTTGCGATTCAAAACTGGGTTGTGAAATTTTGAAGCTTCGAAGTAAGTTTAGAGAAAATTATTCGAATGCAAATTTTGGGAGAGAATCTGCCAAAGCCAAGCACAATAACTTGAATTTTGATATGTTTTCGAGCTTTGCATTTGGGTGAATTTTTCGTAGCAGGTTATAGTAGCTAGGTGGATTGAAAACATCGCGATATAGATGCGAAATGAATCAGAGATTTTCGTGACTGATATCACCAGCGTGTGGTTCGAATCCAAAGGCGTGTCTATTCAAATGATATATTTATCGATGGAAAGATTTTTGGTATCATGCATTGAAGAAAATTGATCAGGCAGTGTACTTGTGGTGAAGGGCGTATAGGAGAGCCTTTTCAAACGACGAATTTATCAATGAAGAGTTTATTGGCATGTTGCGTGAATCCAGATTTACAACTCGGCTTGCTGTTTGTGTTAAAAGGAGCTCAATATATCTGGTAAAGTTATTCGAGTTCTCTTGAGAGCGAAATTTGTTGTTCGAAATTGCATGTTATTCTTCTTAGATTCAATGTTTGCTCGTTGGATTTAACTGATTAAAAGAAGTCGTATTCTCATGGTGTTTGAAATACGTATCAAGGTTTTTTTATCATGGGATATACTTGCTTGGTCGCAGTAGAGAAGAAAAGTGGTTGCTTCAAAAGAAATGTGAGTGTTGCAAATTTAAGAGTGGTTGTAAAGCAGAAATTGATGGCCACATAGCTGAAAAGAGAAATTTATTTAAATGCTAGAGCGAGAAGTTGTCTCGGAGAGAAAACAACTGAAAATTTGATGAGTATTTCCCACA
>REGL01000298.1:241233-251462 GCA_004194395.1 Aurelia aurita complex sp. Pacific
ATCTCACGAAGAGATCGCTAAGATATTGAGGTGCAAGAGAGTTAAGAGATTTGTAAACCATAGAACCTGTTTCTTTATTTATCAGCTTTTGTACAGATGGCCAACCAAGTCTCTGGAGCAAAGGAGCTGCAGATGCATCGAAAGGGCTATTTGTTACTATTCTGGCTGCTTTATTCTGTAATTTTTGAAGCACGTCTAGCTTTGAAGCACCACAAGAGCCCCAGACAGAACAACAGTAGCTGAAATGTGGCTCCGTGATGCTTCTATATAAATTTATCAAAGTGTCAGTTTGAACAAAATTTTTTGCATACTTCAATAGGCCAATAGCTCTGGAGATCTTCTTTTGAACCGCGCTTATATGACTTTCCCAGGTAAGGCAATTATCAATCATGACCCCGAGGTATTTTGTTTCGTTTACCAGGTTGATTTCCTCGCCCCCTACTTTGAAAGAAGGAAGTGTGCTAAGATTGTTTTTTAGTTTTTTAATTTTTGGCTTTGAACCAATTATCATAGCCTGGGTTTTAACAACATTAAGGGAAAGCTTATTGCCTTGTAGTCACCTTTCAATGTAAGACAGCTCCTCGTTTATTACTAGGTCCAGTTCCTCACTTTTATCAGAAGAATACGAAATTGCTGTGTCGTCGGCATACATGGTTGCCTTTGCTTTCTTTAGAGCAAATGGCAAGTCATTTATGTATAGTAGAAAAAGAAGAGGCCCTAGGCACGATCCCTGTGGCACTCCAATATCAATATTTAAACGTTGTTGGAGAAGTCGTGAGTATATATTTAAGCTAGAAAGTAGGGGGATAGGAGCAAGCATCTCCCACTGGAATTCGATCGATTCACAAGCTCGGTAAGAATTTACACACAAAACATCTTTCGAGAACTGCACTGCCTACTGTATAGCTTCTGAGCTAGATGAATATACTTCTGGTGACAATAGGCCTTTTAGCTATTCTACAAGAAAGCCTGGATCGAGCGTTATTTTTATAAATTTTTATACGAGAGGTTCGATCGAGAGGTTCGATCGAATGGCATTAGGGCTTCTACCACCATTGTGCACATTCAAAAATTCTACAGAATGTAGTAAAATATCGTTGGATTCTGATTCTTTCCAGAATAGCTAGAAGGTCTATTGCTTAGATTCATCCCCCCATTTGATTTCTGTAAATAGCCTCCTTTTACATGCAACTCAAGTGAGGTAGCTATCCAGTTCTCAAGACTCCTTAAGCAACTTATGTTCTTATAAGGGTGTCCTGTTTGCCTGAAGATTGTGACGAAACTGCAAAAGACTCTCGCCAAACTTTCATATGATATTGCTCTTCAGATGTTAAAATAAAGTTTGCTGCCGTCACCGTAAAAATCCGTTGAAAAATGATGGAGCTATGACCTTCAGAAGACCAAATTTGTCTGATAGCTGAAACCAGCGGTCGGCCATTTTGTCTTACTATTTTGCAGCGATAAATAGCTTCATGTGAGGCAAGAAATAGTTTCTGTGTGGTGTACTAAGAAATAGTTGAACTCTCTGATGATTATCGGAATTTCCAAGTGAGCTATGACATTGTGGACATTAGAGGCTGCTGTTTCATTTTCCACCCATGAAGCTATTTATAGCTGCAAAATAGTAAGACAAAATGGCCGACCTTTGGTTTCAGCCATCGGGCAAATTTGGCCTCCTGAAGGTCATAGCTCCATCTTTTTTCGACAGATTTTTATGGGAATGGTAGCAAAACTTTAATTGCATATCTGAAGAGCAACATCATGCAAAAGTTTGGCTAGAATCTTTTGCTGTGTAGATGCCATTTTCAGGCAAAAGGGGCACAATTTTTTGGGACACCCTGTACTGTATTTACGCCTTTACTTATCAGCCGTAGGAATGTCGTTGTGTGCAATTCGTTGGAGCGGTGTCTTGGAGATCCCTTTTTGTTTCTGAACATTTACAAATTTATTACGACAGACTTATTTCATTTGCTTTCACTTCAGATGCTGAATCCAACGCCAGATTTTAAATTTGCAACAGTGCCAAGTACAAGCATTGAAGATTTTTTCAAACACGCTCCTGATGAGAATTTCAGACAAATGTATCTGTTTATGCTGAAGTATAATGTGCGGACTGTTGGGGAAGGATTAGATCACGTCAAATCCGGGTGAGTTTATTTTCTTGTTAAAGTGTTCATCTCGTTTATTGTTGCCTGCCGGCCCCCTGCCGGCCCACTGCCGGCGCATACAAGCGACTTTAATTTGCCACTCTTGGCAGAAACCACACAAATCAATTCTCTGTTATCCACTGGGAACATTCAGATAAAATAAAAGGACGATTACACACAATATTTTGTCCGTTTTCTTGACTCATGATCACAATCACATGTTTTTTAGCAATTAGCAGCTCTACTTAGCTCTCTTGGAATAGTCTCCTTTCCATTCTATCCAACTCAATAATATTTTGTCCGTTTTCTTGACTCATAATCCCCTCACAATCATACGTTTTCTTAGCCCCGTTTTCACGGGGCCTTAGCAATTAGCGTCTCTACTTAGCTCTCTTGGAATAGTCTCCTTTCCATTCTATCCAACTCAATAATATTTTGTCCGTTTTCTTGACTCATAATCCCCTCACAATCATACGTTTTCTTAGCCCCGTTTTCACGGGGCCTTAGCAATTAGCGTCTCTACTTAGCTCTCTTGGAATAGTCTCCTTTCCATTCTATCCAACTCAATAATATTTTGTCCGTTTTCTTGACTCATAATCCCCTCACAATCATACGTTTTCTTAGCCCCGTTTTCACGGGGCCTTAGCAATTAGCGTCTCTACTTAGCTCTCTTGGAATAGTCTCCTTTCCATTCTATCCAACTCAATAATATTTTGTCCGTTTTCTTGACTCATAATCCCCTCACAATCATACGTTTTCTTAGCCCCGTTTTCACGGGGCCTTAGCAATTAGCGTCTCTACTTAGCTCTCTTGGAATAGTCTCCTTTCCATTCTATCCAACTCAATAATATTTTGTCCGTTTTCTTGACTCATAATCCCCTCACAATCATACGTTTTCTTAGCCCCGTTTTCACGGGGCCTTAGCAATTAGCGTCTCTACTTAGCTCTCTTGGAATAGTCTCCTTTCCATTCTATCCAACTCAATAATATTTTGTCCGTTTTCTTGACTCATAATCCCCTCACAATCATACGTTTTCTTAGCCCCGTTTTCACGGGGCCTTAGCAATTAGCGTCTCTACTTAGCTCTCTTGGAATAGTCTCCTTTCCATTCTATCCAACTCAATAATATTTTGTCCGTTTTCTTGACTCATAATCCCCTCACAATCATACGTTTTCTTAGCCCCGTTTTCACGGGGCCTTAGCAATTAGCGTCTCTACTTAGCTCTCTTGGAATAGTCTCCTTTCCATTCTATCCAACTCAATAATATTTTGTCCGTTTTCTTGACTCATAATCCCCTCACAATCATACGTTTTCTTAGCCCCGTTTTCACGGGGCCTTAGCAATTAGCGTCTCTACTTAGCTCTCTTGGAATAGTCTCCTTTCCATTCTATCCAACTCAATAATATTTTGTCCGTTTTCTTGACTCATAATCCCCTCACAATCATACGTTTTCTTAGCCCCGTTTTCACGGGGCCTTAGCAATTAGCGTCTCTACTTAGCTCTCTTGGAATAGTCTCCTTTCCATTCTATCCAACTCAATAATATTTTGTCCGTTTTCTTGACTCATAATCCCCTCACAATCATACGTTTTCTTAGCCCCGTTTTCACGGGGCCTTAGCAATTAGCGTCTCTACTTAGCTCTCTTGGAATAGTCTCCTTTCCATTCTATCCAACTCAATAATATTTTGTCCGTTTTCTTGACTCATAATCCCCTCACAATCATACGTTTTCTTAGCCCCGTTTTCACGGGGCCTTAGCAATTAGTGTCTCTATTTCGCTCTCTTGGAATAGTCTCCTTTCCATTCTATCCAACTCAATAATATTTTGTCCGTTTTCTTGACTCATAATCAATCCCCTCACAATCATACGTTTTCTTAGCCCCGTTTTCACGGGGCCTTAGCAATTAGCGTCTCTACTTAGCTCTCTTGGAAAAGTCTCCTTTCCATTCTATCCAACTCAGTGATATTTTAGTCTCGTTTATTTTCCATTCAACTCAATTCAATGAAATATTCATTTTGTGGGGCCCAACCTCGTTCCCATGCCCTAAAAGGAGTCTACCGCCAACCTAGGAAACTAGCCCTCGGAAACAGGTTGTGTGGGGCCTACATTATTGTCTCTTTTTCCAAAATATGCTGCAAAGTTGTACCGGGTGAGTAAAAAAACAATGCCTGTTTGGAAGGCCACTGCTCCCTGGATATCAAGGCAATAATATTGCAAAAAATATTATTTAATCGTGGACATGTTCATATTGATTTTAGAATTTACCTGACTGAAATCGGCCACTCCATTCTGATATTGTGATGGATTTTCTCGATAAAGCCCCTTCAAGAAACTTGAAAAAGGCCCAAATCACGACCAAAATCTCTTAGTTTAGTGCGTTTTAGCACGTGTTATCTTCTTGGGAGGATGAAAATTGTTACGCTCTCGCGGACGACACTTTAATCTTCCGAAAAGGATGACATGTGCTAAAGCATGTACAGGTCAGTACTGTAAAGCAGAAATATAAGGAAAAGTTGGTTGTGATTTTAGGCCTATTTTGAAGGTTTCAAGAAGCTTTCTCGAAGAAATCTGAGATGTAGGAACCGGGGGGCACTGGGAGCACATGCCCCCCCCCAAGATTTTGCAATAAACAAAGAAGGGCCTTTTTATTTTCAGGAAGTGCCCCTTTAGCTTAATAAAAACAGTGCCCTTGAAGTGTCGTGCCCCCCAAGTTTGAGATGCTTCCTACGTCCCTGGAAAAAATCGATCATAATTTCAGAAAGAAGTAGCCGATTTATTGGCTTGATATCCAGAGAGCAGTGGCCTTCCAAATAGGGACTGTTTGTTTTTGCTGTTCAGGTACAGATCATCGATCAATTTCGAAGAATCAGTAATTACTTTATATCAAAAGGCTATCTTGAATGTGAGAAGTTATTTCATTAGATTAGTTCATACCTTGCTAAAGTTATGGAGAAATTTGCTTTTGAGATGTTCTGGATATTATCTAACAAGAAAAAAGGCTGACTACGTTTGTCCAATTTCCAGCTTCTAAAAAATGCCAATTATCAGGCTCATCTCTTTGAGGAATAGGATAGATGTGTCTCTCTTGCTGGAAGAAATCTAGGCTTGGCTACTTTCAGTTTCTCACAGGATAAATGGTGCATTTTCCGTGATTTTAAGACTGATAATGGGACAAGGTTTGTTCGAATTCTTAGACCATCCTGAAGAATTATCAACATGAAAATCTTTATGTCAAAATAACCCAGAACTCCAACCCAACTCCAAAGTCTGTTTCAGATTGGATGTCATGTGAGATTTGCGATTGCACAAAATTAATCGTGGAAAACACTTCAGTTGTTTTTATTCGCAGACATTTTCACGTGATATTTAACCTGAGACAGTTTTGGAACAATAAGGCGGGTCTTTATGCTTCCAGGTTAGCCCAAAAAACAATCCCGCTTTGAGAGACCACTGATCCCTGGATATCAAGGCAATGATACTGAGTACTATATCGTTCAATAGTGGACATGTTCAAACAAATTTTAAAATTCACCTGACTGAAATCAGCTACTCCCTTCTGAAATTACAAGGGATTTTCTCCAGAACTGGCCTAAATTAACGACCAAACTTTCTGCCTTATAGCAATGACTTTTCATGCTTTAGCACGTGTTATCCCTTTGGGATGATGAAATTGTAATCTCTGGGAGTATAACAACGCTATTCTGGGCAATGCCATCCTGCCAAGATGATAACACATGCTATAAGGGGCTGTACAAGATCTTTGTAAACAAAGATAAAGATCAGCTGGCCAATATTATCAAATTCAATGAGAAATTCCTCTCCAATTGGCGCGTGGCGTACAATTTCTTTAGCCTGGCCTGCCTGCTGCCTTTCGTGTGTTTAGGCTAAACACATCTGGAACTCGTTGCTCAGAATCCAGCTGTATCTTTTATAATCGTTGATGGCATAAAAATTTGATTGCACTGGCGAATTCTACAGGGTTCAAACATGTAGAAAACATCTTTATTTGCAATGTATCTGCTGCTACTTGCCTGCATTGGGGGGAGAAAGTTTAGGATTTTTGGACGTTTTGCTTGTACAGCTATATAGTTCTGAGTATCGCTCCATGAAGCTGTTTGTAAACTATCTCCTTTCCTCGCCAGAAAACTTCAAGCGTTCATCCACGAGTACCCATTCTTGCTATACTTTTTATCCAAACAATCAAAATGTGAATTAAAAATTACCGGACAGCCCATCGGACAAAGTGGATTTGCATTAGCATTTGGAAAGGGGTCAACTTGGACGGATAGATTTTCATATGAAATACTCAAACTGAAAGAATCCGGTGCCTTGGCAGAACTCGACAAGAAATGGCTTGCTACGACTTGTTTGGAGCNTACCCATTCTTGCTATACTTTTTATCCAAACAATCAAAATGTGAATTAAAAATTACCGGACAGCCCATCGGACAAAGTGGATTTGCATTAGCATTTGGAAAGGGGTCAACTTGGACGGATAGATTTTCATATGAAATACTCAAACTGAAAGAATCCGGTGCCTTGGCAGAACTCGACAAGAAATGGCTTGCTACGACTTGTTTGGAGCAATCCAACCTCCTAATGCCCGAGAGCCTCTCTTTGGAATATTTCGGTGGTTTGGTTCTTGTTGTTGCAATTTCGTTTGGTGCAATGTTCTTGATGCTGCCGCTGGAGTATGCGTACCGCAAGTATCCAAGAAGACCAATTACTGCAATGATAAATACATATTCAATTTGGCGGCAAGCGAGGCAGAGAAAAGAATCAATGAAAGCGAGGCCGACGTTAAAATCAGTCTCATCGGAAAGTAACTTTGCGAATCTTAGCTATGATTCGATGCAAGTCACTAAACTGTGATAAAAACTGTGAAGAAAGAATCTGTCTCACATCCTATGAATTACATACCGGGTGTCCCAGAAAAAGTATGCAGATTTGGTTGGGTGCAACCATGTGAATCTAGCTTTAAAGGGAATCGACATAGTTTAAAGCTGGCCCGGGCCAAGTTAAAAATATAATCTATTGTATTCAACAACTTTGACGCCTGCCGTTTCATTGTGTGGGGAAAGAACAATGGGTTTGTGGGCGTTTCTTCAGCCTATTTATGGCAGCTTGTCGATATAGCTATGTCTATTCCCTTTAATCAATTGCAAATCACTCTCAAAATGTTCCTCGATAGTTAACTTGAACATAGATGCCTTTTTGTTAATATTAGTGATTTGAGTGTTGAGATATTAATGTTAAAAGCTTAAATTTGCGTCCACCTCCAAACCAGAGCTTTGGCGATTTGCCCTATGCAAATTCTTCAATTTCATCGAAATTTATTGCTGAAAGTAAAGAAAAATAAAGGAACTGCACAATGGGTAACTTCTAGTAAATAGAATATAATAAGATCTAATATTGTTCAAGTTTATCAGGGCTATTGCTGAGTTAATCGTTGTGCTTCAAAATGCCGAAATTCTTGTTTAGAGGTGGACGATTGAGCTTTCAAGATTTATATTTCTGCTCTCAAAGTATCAATACCATTACAAACGAGGTATCTATGTTGAAGTTAATTCTCGAAGAACACTTCAAAAGGGATTAGCCACTTATCAAAGCTAAATTGACATCACTGGACTAAACAAATCTGTATACATTTGGGACACCTGGTAGAATAATTACGTAAGAAGTTGGAAGCCTTCAGAAGATTTAAAAACATAATTTGTTTTCAAAACAAATACCGGATGAGCCAGAAAAAAGTTCCCACTTTCGAAAATTCGTAGCACCGCAAGTACTTCATGGATTTGAATGATTCAGATTCTACTTAAAAGCGAAATGATCGAAGTATTTTTGTGATTTTTCTTGTCGTCTTGCGAGCACTGCAATTGCAGGTCCATTCAACTTTACGAAAATTTCATGGTTGCAAAATGACGGAAAAAGGGCCTAAAACGCTTGATCAAATCGTTAGGACTCTCCTAACACGGCGTTTCACCTCTCTCAAGAGTTATAAGGCATAGATTCTCAAACAGACACTAAAGATTTGAATCCCATGGCAATAAATGTGCAGACGAAATCTCTCACCCATGAGAAATTGCATTTTCTCCGTTTTTCTGAGTGAGGAGTCTTTTATGATTTGATCAAGTATTTTAGGCCTTTTTCAGTCATTTTGCAACCACAAAGTTTTTGCAAACTTGAATTTACCAATTTTTCCAGTGCTCATAAGAAGGCGAGCAGGGCATTTGAGTAGCATTTCGCAAGAACAAGAGCTTTTGTTTATACAGTAACTGGGAATATAGCGTTTTTTTGTGCCCGGCCCCCGGGCATTTGATCATCAATTTTTCCCCGGCCCCCGGGCATTTGAGCAAGGTATTTTTGTTGACCCACGGGCTGCCCAGGGGGGATGGTCAGGGTAGGAATTGAACGAGACATTATTTATTCATTTATTCTTTCTTTCAGGTGAGACAAGAAATATCCGGATTGATCCGACATCCAGGGCGACTGTCCTCAAGAGGTAAGAACCTCCTCTGTTATCATCCCGCCTCGATCTTGAGGTCAATGTTTGTTCATTACACAGTAAATCCCAGCATATAAGAACCTACTTTCTTGAGAGCCAGGCTGAAATAAGTTCTTATTTTAAAGATACCAAGACCAATTTCAAGGTATGAAGGTTCTTATTTGAAGAGTGCCTTGCGTAGGCCTTTTTGGAATCTTGACCAAAGAGCTCCAGCCCTGTCATTCGTTTTGGTAAAGTAATGATGTACCCAATACCCAATTCTAAGATTACAAACAGCAGGGGAGGAGATTCAAACTTTAACAGCCAACTGGGACAAAAATGACCTAATAACGACCGTCCAAAACCAACTTTGCTTCCCCTGCAATAAGAACGTATTTTTCATCAAACTGAAACAGGTTCTTCATTACGAAGTGCGTCATTTAGGAAAAACAGCCTCTTGGTTCTTTTTTTTGTACGTTCTTATATGCAGGGATTTACTGTATTTATACGTAGCATTCGATGGTAGTCTTGTAACACCAAGAAGCTAAACTTATCGAAGCTGTGTCCTGGTCCTTCCTCTCGATGTATTAACCACACCTTGTGATTCCTTTAGTCTGGAATTGGAGAGAGTTGGCGACTTTCCACACTCTACGTGACAAGTTCTACAGGGGCGGGGACTCGAACTACCAACCGTCGGACTACCGCAAAGCCATCTCCATTCAAAACTTCATCTGAAACAAGATTCCATCAGTCGTCCTTTTATAAACATCCTTTTCCAAGCCATTGTTGAGCACATGGAAGATTTGATTTATCAAATTGTTAAGTTAGGATATCGTGAGGTTGGTCGCTCTACCCCAGCCTCTTTTCTAGCAAGTAAAACGGTCTATTCAGCACTTTCCCTATTTTTCTGCAGTTCTTTTTCAGATACGCCGTTGAAAAAGATCATGCCTATGCAAGGGTATTCTTCAACATCAGCAAGTAAAGGAAAGTAACAACGAACGCAAAAAAGGTGTTTTCTATGACCAGTTATGCAGAGAGTAACTAAAAGAACAGCAACAAGAGCGAGTTTGCGTAATATTTTGTTCAAACTCATTGAGTTCTTTCCGGAAAATAAACCGATTTTGAAATAGCTGATTTTTGCCCTAAAAAGTAAGGCAACAGACTTGCCTTTGTTGCTAAAATACAGAGAGAACCTGCAAAATAGAAACCATGTTTTTCAAAACAGCATGTTTAGTATCCCATTGAAAGCAAGCTAAAGGAAAATGGTTCGTATTTTGCGGGTCCCTACTGAAGACGAATTTTGAGATAACCTGATTTTAAAATTGCTAATGGCCTGTGTTTTTTAGCAAATTTCGAAAATCTTCTTTTTTGGCCAAAAAATAAGGCTTTTCCCTTTGCTTTTTCCTAGGAATAGGCCCATTTTGAAGATCCTTATTTTAGGCCTAAAGGTAAGGCTATACCCTTTGCTTTTTCCCAAAAATAGGCCCATTTTGAAAATCCTTATTTTAGGCCAAAAGGTAAGGCTATACCCTTTTGCTTTTTCCAAAAAATAGGCCCATTTTGAAATTTCTTATTTTAGGCCAAAAGGTAAGGCTATA